>JAABOM020059571.1:0-12680 GCA_011800125.2 Solanum clarkiae
GACTTTGTGAGTCTGTCAACTATTACCCATATGGAGTCAAACTTCTGAAATGAGCGAGGTAACCTGGTAACAAAATCTATATTGAGTATCCCATTTCTATGTTGGAAGCTCTATACACTGCATATAACCTCCTGGCTATTGGTGTTCTACTTTTACTTGTTGGCAATTTGGACATTGAACTACAAATTTTGCAAGGTCCTTTTTCATGCCTCCCTTCCAAATCATTCCCTCAGGTCATGGTACATCTTATTTGATCCTGGATGGATGGAATATCGGGAATGATGGGCTTCTTCCATTATCCTCTTTTTTAATCCATTAATATTACGCATACATAATCTATTTTGATAGTAAAGTACTCCATTTTGTGTAAGGTCAAAGCCCTTTATCATACCCTGACTCACCTTTTCCTTAAGCTGTTGTAGAACAGGATCCTCGAACTATTTTTCTTTCACCTCCATTGCTAATAAAGACACTACTGCATTATGTACAATAATCCCTTTCTTTGGAGTCTCAAGAAGGTGAACTCTCAAATTGGCTAGCTGATGTAGATCGTTAGCAACTCCTTTACTCGCCACAACTTGATCACCAGCATTCATGATTTCTTTATGACTCAGGGCATCGGCTACCACATTTGCTTTTCCCGGGTGGTAATATATACCAATATCATAATCCTTTATTAGCTCTAGCCATCTCCACTGTCTTAAGCTTACGTCTTTCTGCTTAAAGATGTATTGCAGGCTCTTATGATCAGTATATATGTCAACGTTAACCTTATACAAATAGCGGCACCATATTTTCAGAGCAAACACAACTGCTGCTAGCTCAAGATCATGTGTTGGATAGTTTTTCTCATGTGATCATAGCTGTCTAGATTCATAAGCAATTACCCTACCATTTTGTATATGTACACACCTTAAGCCAACTCTTGAGGCATCAGTATACACTGGATACCCCTTAGTACCTTCTGGAAGTACTAGCACAGGTGTAGAAGTTGGCTTATTTTTCAGCTCCCAGAAGCTCCTCTAACATGCATCTTTCCATTGGAACTTCGTCTCCTTATGTGTCAACTTTGTTAGAGGTGCAGAAATACAAGAAAACCTTCAAGAAACCTCTTGTAATAACCTGCCAGACCTACGGAGCTCCGAACTTCTATGGTTGTTGTTGGTCTTGGCCAATCTTTCACCGCCTCTATCTTTTGTGAATCAACCCTTATTCCCTCATCAGACACAATATGACCCAAGAATGCCACTGATTTTTTCCAGAATTCACATTTCAAAAACTTGGCATACAACTATCGATCACAAAGAACCTGTAACACTTGTCATAAGTCATTTCGTGGTCCTCTTATGATCTTGAATATACCAAAATGTCATCTATAATTACTATCACGAACACATCCAAGAATGGCTTGAATACCCTATTCATCAGATCCATAAAAGCTGTTGGTTCATTCATTAGCCCAAATGACATAATAAAGAAATTCAACTAACCATAGCATGTTCTAAAAGTTGTCTTAGATATATCTTTCTCCTTCACCCTCACTTGGTGATAACCTGATCTCAAATCAATTTTTGAAAAGCATTTGACACCCTGTAACTGATCAAATAAATTGTCAATCCTAGGGAGGGGGTATTTATTCTTAATTGTCACCCCATTCAATTGTCGATAGTTGATACACATTCTCAAGGTGCCATCCTTTATGAGTAAAAATAACACTGGTGCACCCCAAGGTGACACACTAGGCCTTATAAAACCCTTCTTCAGTAAGTCTTTTAACTGCTCTTTTAATTCACGCAATTCTACCGGGGCCATTCTATATGGAGGGATGGAAATAGGTTGAGTGCTTGTAAGTAGGTTAATACCAAAATCTACTTCTCGTTCTGGAGGTAAGCTTGGAAGTTCTTCAGGGAACACATCAAGGAATTCATTCACTATTGGAACTAATTGAAGAGTTCGTGATTCTCCCTCCATATCCCTCACTCCAATGAAATGACATATATACCCCTTAGATATCATCTTTCTGGCCTTAAAATAAGAGATAAACTTACTCTTTAGCACCCCAACACTGCCTTCCTATTCAAGAACTGCCTCATTTGGAAAGTGGAAGTACACTCTCTTAGTTCGGCAATCAACGGTGGCATAGCAAGAAGCTAACCAATCCATACCCATTATAACATCAAATTCCACCATTTCTAGCTCAATAAGGTCAGTGAATGAGTCATGGTCATAAATAGTTACTACACAGTCATGATAAACCCTTCTAGCCATAATAGATTCACCGGTTAGTGTAGACACTTCAAATGGTTTGTCCAATAATTTGGGTGTCCTCTAAAGCTTCCCAACAACTAGTGGGGTAATGTGTGGTAGTGTGGAACTAGGGTCAATTAGTGCATGTACATTATGTGAAAAGATGGACAATATACCTGTGACCACATCAGGCAAAGCTAAAAAATTTTGCCGACTCCCAGTACATAAGTGCAATTCTGGACTCCGTTAGCGCTAGCTGCCCCTATAACAACTCTACCACGACCCATAGGTACTTGTTAGCCCCTACCTATTAGATGAACTGACGATGATGATACAACAGCTGAACCAGTAAATTATGCTATATCACCCATACGCCTCCTCGGGCAATCTTTTATCATATGCCCTGGTGCACCACACTAATAATAAGAGTTTGTCCCAACACGACATATACCTAAATGACTTCTTCCACAATGGTTACAAGGTTGCCTAGGAGTCGTTCGCTGTCCTGCTGAATATCCCGTTTTTCGGGCACCTTGCCATTCACTTCTTGGACAAAACTGATTTCTCCTAGACCCCTGAAGTTGCGGTGAAGCACTGGCTATAGAGTACGAGGATGATGGCCTAGGCAGTCTATTAGAAAATTGAGGCCTAAGCTCACTTTGGGGCGGTGTAAACTGCCCTATAGACTTGGCCCTCTTGGGTTGCACCCTTTCTAACTCTTGTGTCCTTCTCCATTGCCTCTGATCCTCCAATTTCTGTGCAAAAGCTTGCATTCTTGCTATATCCATGTCTTTGTTCAAGGAAGCAATGGTATAGTCTCTGACAAAATACGTATCCAATCTATCCACATATCGATGAACTCCATCTGCCATAGTAGCAACTACATTAGGAGCATACCTGGCCATGGAATTAAATTGAAGGCTATACTCCCTCACGCTCATATTCCCTTGGTGCAGATTAAAGAACTGATCTGCACGAGCCTCTCAGATCTCTAATGGCAAATAATGGTCAAGAAATGCCTCTTTGAACTCCTTCCAGATAGTTGGAGGTGCATATATACCCTTACATTGCTTCCAAGCTTCATACCACAATATAGCCACACATTTTAATGCATATGTCACTAACTCAACAGCTTCTGTACCACTCATATGCATAATATCTAAAGTAAGCTGAATTTGATCAATAAAGTCTTGGGGATCTTCACTAAGATCAGATCCAGTGAAGGATGGAGTCGCCAAATTAAGAAAATCACGTATCCTTGTGCCAGTTGCCCTATTCGCACCACTTGCATGTATAACCGGACCTTCCTGTATTTGACCTTGGCCAGCAACTATACATGTTAATAGTTGGACTGCAATTCTCAGATCCTACACAGTAGCATCAATAGGTGGCTATAGGGGAACTTCACTACTTCTGGGTTCATCAGGAGCTTGAGAAGTTGGAGATATCTATGACAGAGACTCCTCTTGAACCTTATTTCATTGTCTCACCTAACTGGGTATACCAACTACCACTTCTACTCCCCTCCCTTTACCTTTGTTTTACCTGGTTTTTGGCATACTTGCTGTACAAAATAATTTAGGAGTTAGACATAACACGCCTATTACACTTGGCTCTATGGCATGACCTAAAGAATGAAAAGAAAGTAACAACTCTTAAATATGATGTAGCCTCCTACTTATAAATGTGGTTCACAACACATCGATAAACAAGACTCTACATAGACACGGCTTTGTAGACTCCCTAGGATGACCCACTCTGATACTACTTCTGTCAAGCCCAAAGTCCCGTTAGGGTGGACTGGCACCCGTGCCTGATGAAGCTCGGGAGAAACAACCTGTATCCATGTGCTTTCTATATATATTATAAGGGATTTCTACATTTGAAATTCCTTTAAAAAGTAAACAGTGATAACAAGCCAATAGGAAATGCATATGGCTAGGCCATTGGGGCTATGGTGTCTAGAGTACAAGACATGACCAACCTTTAATTTACATAGTCTACAAAGCCTCTAGATAAGGAAGAGTACCTGATAAGGGTCGGAATAGGCCCCGCCTCAGCTAACTATATAATACAAAAATATAAGCTCTAGACACTCAAAGCTCTGAAGTAACCTGGAGATTGGTAACAGCAGATGGATGTCCTGTACTCCTATTGGGGAGATCTACTAGCACCTGTACCTGCAACATCAAATGCAGGTCCCCCACAAGGGACGTCAGTAGGAGATAATATACTGAATATGTAAGGCATGAAATACTGTATATGAAGTAACAACTCAAATGGGACTATGCACTAGTATAGGAGAAAAGACCACCTTTAGTTATAATGTAGGATCATGTAGTTTATGTTCTTTTTATTACTTTACTTTTACTGTATAATCTGTGCATAACATGTAATAAAAATAACCAGCTGATCAGTGGTAAATCTATATCGGGATTGGCCCTGGCAAAGCTTTTCCTGTAACCCCTTGGGCTACCCCCCGTGATAGGATCAACCCTGGCTAGGTGATTCTTCCATCCATCAGGTTACCACCCATCAATAAGCAGTATACTTTATCTTTCAATTACCTTTGAGATGATTCTTTTGTTGTTCATAATATTGGAGCTGTAGGACTGTAGATACAACATATGACATGTAAATAATCACAAAATACAACACCATAATGGAAGGAGTAAATTGCACAAATAATGAAATGCATAGGAGGTAGAATGACACATGAACTTTATTTAGTAGAATGAAGTCGTGTATCTTGGTATCTGAGTATGTATACAGATTTAAAGGTGACTATATGTCGGAGCATATGAACATTTGAAAGAGTTGAGACATGGTTAATAGTTGTGTTGGAGTTGGTAAGTGCCTTTATGAGCCAAGGAGGGATATATGTTTCATGCCAAATAAATACGAAATTAAGTAGCCTTATATACCTCATCGTACGACCTCGCTATTACCTCGAGATAACCTTCCCTTCCTACAAATATTTATCTACAACATAGTAGGTGATAAAACAAGCATTTTCAACCAATAGATACATCTTGGAAGCCCAATCTCATAAGAAAACAACATACGGGCAGCAAGTGGATAATGATAAACCCGAGCGTATCCATTCAACCTTTCCGCCCCTAATTATATTTTCTAATACACATTATCATATACATGTCATGTGGGGCCTGTTTTAGTGCCATAACAGCTTTACAATATCCCACAAAGCATAAGTATAACAATTCTACGCAACATACAAATAGGCAACATAACGTTACATCCCTTCGCTACATTATGACATTGACATTTCCGAACATATTCCAACTTTAACCAAACTGTCCCCACCATATATGCACATAAAACCTTTCCAAAAACATTTCAAAAATATTCCTCAAAATAGGTGAGGACGTGAGACCATAGTCCTCAATCAATCAACCCACAAGTTCCTATTACAAGCACAATTACGATATCACATAAGAACTCACTTTTGCGGATTGTAAAAATGGTGCATAAACCTTTATACATCATTTAAGTACCAATAATCATTAATAAAATTAGCCTCCCTTCATAACCAATACAACCAAAAAGAGAAAAGCTTCCAAATAAACAAGAAAAATATACAATAACTTTTGGAACACATGCTGTCCAAAAGTTTTAGCATATACCTAACCAACATAGTCTCTTGTTTTCCGCAAGAAAACCATACTAAACACCTAACTAAACTTACTTACCATTACCTTCAAGGTGTAGGGCTTCACTAAGAACCCTAAAAGCCTCCTTGTTGCTGGTTTACAAAGTTAAGAAAGAATAATAAAAAACCTTTGTGAAAGCTGAAATTTTTCCAAGTCCAAGAATGAGTTAAAGTGCTACTTGTAACCCACTTTTAAAGGAGACTTTGGACAACTTTATTGTGTTATTTAAGCCTCATATTATCAAGGTGGTGATGTAGCAGCTTCGCCCTCACACTTGGGCCTAAATGGGTCTCAAAATTGATGGGACTTGGCTGCACATTTTCTTAATTCCTCTTCACTTAGTATGTGCCCAATTAGTCAAATGGGTTATGATGTACTTGGGCCCTTTATAGATTCTTCTTGGGCTAAAAATAAATTCTATTGATGATGCTAAAACACGTGCTACAGTTACAACCTTAACACGAACTTTATTCATAATCAGACTTGGACAAATTCGACGTTGGTCCTCATCTCCATTTAGCTAGCAAATTTAAGCTAAGCAAGTAGGTGACTCACCTGCTAGCTTCCTAAATCCTACAAGCACCTCAATTCTCTCACTTTGTTTAGGGTTGTCATCTCCTGAATTTGACATAAAACGTATTTACACTCGACCCTCTTCAGCGTTAGACATACATATAAAACACTATTCTGGTTAGTGATGATGCCATCCCATCACCCTGGTAGAGAAGTACAAACCCTTCAATAGGTTGATGAGTATAAACTCTCATCTAGTTTATCCGGGATCTTAGTCCTCTAGATTGGGCATGGTCTATTGCAACACGTTATAGAGATTATATCATATACATAAGATCTTGTCATCATCATAACATCATTTATATCATATGTCATGCTTTGGATCTTCAATTCCTCAAGAAAACATATCTACACATTTTATCAAACACTTAGTGGGTGCGTAGTGCTAAAAACCATGTAATTTAAGGATGAAATCATGCAAGAAAACCTGAAGTAAAATAGCTCACCAATACTTGGTAATACCATCTTGAAAAATACATTGAAAACCCTCATTAAATATAAAGAGAGATCATTGTTCTATAGCTTAAAACATGCATAATAACAATGGGTAAATCATTTCATGACATAGACTTAAAAATGAGTAACCATGTATTTTCAATCAAACTATCATGAAATCCCAATATAATATATGATCATAATCTATAATGAATAATACCTATAAGCAATATAACTTTGAAACGTGTAAATTTCATAGAAGTGGAAGATTAGGCTTCATGGTCAAAGGTACCCATGAATGAAACCCAAATACCTTATACCTTGAATTTCTTGAAATTGAGTTGTAAAATACTTGAAGTTTGAAAGTGAGTCTTGGAATCCAAACCTTGCTCATGAGTTTCCTTTAATTTGTATTGGGGTTTTGATGGAGGCTCTAGAGAGGATTTGAGAGTGTATTCCAATTGGAAGGAATGAATTTGATCTTTCGGAATAGAGTTAGGTCTTTAGGAGGTGTTGAGATAGAATAGGAATTCCCAAAATACCAATAGAAATGGCTAAATTTACGGAATGCCATTAATGAGGCAGAATTTGGCAAAAACCCATATATTCCCCTACACATACAAGTTCTATGGAAACGAGCATAAATTCTTCATCCGTACTCTTAATAAGGTGAAAGCAAGTGTGTTGTAAAGCTAATTCGAAGATCTTTGATTTTGTAGGTCGTAGGCCACCTAGTTCTTTGTGTGTCAAGAGATATGATCCTTTAAAGTTGACCCTTCTACCAGTACTTGTACAAAACTTAGCCAATGAAATTTCTTTTTATCTTGGCTTGATGTAGGGGACCCACGATGGTCTTAAACGACATAAATAAGATTGACTTAGATTTGAATGAGAGCTTGAAGCTTGAATGAGTTTCTTGAGATCCGGAATGAGTTTGGGACACTTGAATTTGGATGTATCATTTGTCTAAGTGTTTGAGAAAATATTGGGGAATGTCTTGTAATGATATGAAGGTGAAACAAGGCTAAATATAAGTATTTTCATGCATGGGGACCCTTGGGCCCAAGACTCAAAGCCTTGGACCCAGAAACAGAAAAATGCTCAAGAATACACATTGGCGCGTCGCACCAGTCTCACGGAGTACATTATGGAATTTGCCTTTTGCAAATTTTGGACTTTGATATGGTCACTCTAAAATTCGGATTAGACCTATCTCCCATTCAATTTGACCCCCTACACAAGAATATGAAGTCAAATTTTTGACATAATGCACAGATTTTTAGATATATGAAAATTACAATTCTGGACACTTTCGAGGCACATTTTCGAGCACTACTTTTTTTGGGTCATTTCAATATCTCCCCCTTGGGAACATTCATCCCCGAATGTAAAAGAAACGTACATGAGAGGAGTAATCATGGACAAATCAACCCCAACAAGAATGCAACATTACATTTAAAACACTATTTTAAAAATCCTAACATAAGTGTAAGATCATCATAGCTCGCCAACTCAAAAATGAATGCATATGAATGACATATGGGTATGAAAATAAGACTTGGAATCATATGAAGGATTTAATCGCTATCTAGGCTTGATTAGATTGAATGAGGTACGAAGATCGTTCCCATAAGACTGCTTCGGCTTTCTCGGAGACACGTTTGACTTGATGATCCCTTCAAGAGGGCCTTAATGAATATCACATCCTCATTAATCAACTTCTCCACTCACCCATCCAACACCTCCACCTGACCTTCCTTAAGCCAACTTGTCCTCCATATCACCCACAATTTTAGAGAGTGCCATAGCACAAGAGTCCAACACATCCCATCCACCTAGAAGTATGAAGAAGTGGATGAACCATATCTATATCCATAGGCAATCCCCAAACTTATGCAACCTTACCAACCTCTTTCTACACTCTATAAAGACTCATAATCTTCAAGTCAATTGTCAATCTTAGATACACCTACCCCACTGGGTACCTTAGCCACCATCTCTCCCTTGTGAGGCAACCCCTACTCTATCATCTTCTCACCCAAAACTTCTAACTCTAATAAGGCGAAATCAAAGCCTTGCTTAAACTAGACCTCCTCGACCAAGGAAGATTTGGGACCGCCAAGGACACTATACTACTATTCTCCACTTCTCCCAACTTACTTTCGATCTAATCAACCGATGGATCCCACTAGTCTTCTCCTCGCCACTATTACCCACACATACAAGGCTATTTAGACCACCGACCGTAACATTAGCCTTACCTGGAAAAAATAATGCACACTCATTCATAATCCTTAAAGAATTCTAACTACCTTGCCATTCACAACGCATACCTATCATATTTAGCAAACAACCTCTCATCTTCCTTGACTTGCAACACTACCCCTAAATGATTCACAAGCTTTAAACAAATCAATACCTCATCACCAGAGACCACCACAAACATATCAAGGTAGGGTTTTAAGACCCTATTCAAGAAACCCACAAACACGATCGGTGCATAAGTCAACCAAACAACTCCATCAATACTATTAATGCTCACTCCTAGTCCAAAAAGATACTTAGGGATATCACTTACCCTCATCCTTACTTGGGGACAAAACTCGTACCAAAGATCAACATTAGAGATGTGACTAACCCATTGTAGTTTACCAAATAGATCAACCATCCTCAATCATCATATTACAACCTTAAGATTTCTACACTCATTGGAAGTATGCTGTGCAAGTAGCCCAACTATCCCAAGACCACCTACACCTCAAACTAAGATCACAAGACAAGCCTCTACGCAACGATAACATAGGGTAACCCTTATGGATCTCTTCTAGTCACTATAGACTCATGCAACCCTCTGGGACACACACACGAATCTATTAGCACAAAGGATTCACACAAGAGATAGCAACTCCTGAACCTATCAAATCAGCCTACTCAAAACATCGGTCACAACATTGGCCTTACTTAAGGTCAACTAAGTCACAAGAGAAGTAATAGAAGATAACCTATTCACAACCTCCGATATTAGCCCGCTAAGCCTAAGAAGCTCCTAATATCCGATGGGTTTAAAAGTCTAGGCTAATCACTGATCACCTTCATCTTATTAGGGTCCACTTTAATACCATTGCCCGGCACTAGACGACCTAGTAACGTAACCTCTTAAAACCAAACTCCTATTTCTCCTATTTAGCATCCAACTTTCTTCCTTAAACTTTGTAGTATTACCCTCAAATGACTCACATACACTACCTCATTAGAAAAATGAACCATCATATCATCACCAAAACCACCACAAGCCTATTAGAGTAGGGCTAAAAGATCTTATTCATGAGACTTATAGGCATAGCCGGTGCACTAGTCCAATCAAAGGAGACCACCCCAAATTCGAAATATTGGAAAGGGACATTCAAGGCCTCATCTGCCACTAACAACAATTTTATAAACAAAAAAACTTAGGTTTAACACCTCTAATTCTCACGAGATGATAAATGCAACCCTTTAGAGATAAATTGTACCTTAAGACATGAAATGGACCTATCCCCTTGCTATCACTTAACAACCTCCAACTCAAAGATGTGCTCATTAGGGAGTCGGGATCTAACTCTACCGGTCCTACCACCCATGAAGACACAACATGCATGCAACCATTCCATCCCTATAATGACATCAAAATCCATTGGCATCCCAATTACATAATAAAACAACACACGGGCAGCAAGCGGGTGTTTATAAACCTGAGCGTATTCCTTTAACTTTTCCGTCCCTAGTCGTATTTTCTAATACACATTAGTATGTACACATCATGTACAATCTATTTCAATGCCATAACAGTCTTACAACATCCCACAAAGCACAACACATCACAATTCCATACAATCTAAAAATAGACATCATAACGTTACCTTCCTTCGCTACCTTTCGATGTCGATAACTCCAAACTTATTTCAAATTTAACCAAACTATTCCAGCAACATTTACACATATAAAGACCTAAAACAGTCTTATAACATCACTTAAGAAGTCATGAAGTACGTAAGCTAATAGCTTATATACAATAGCCCACAAGTTCCAATCAACATGACGCTCAAGATAACACAATAAAACGCGCTTGTTAAATGAAACCAAAATCAGGGAAGCAACCTTAGGGTGACGTTTATAACTCAAATTATGTGAAGAAAACAAAGTTCTCTTCATTATACAGCCCAAAAACCATTGAAAAGTCACTAAAATAAGAGGAAAATATGTAGCAACTCTCAAAACAGAATCTGCCCAGAATTTCCAGCACAAACATACTAGCATATACTTCTTGTTTTTCAAATGAAAACTATACTAAACATATGTTTAAACTTAATTACCACTATCTTCAAGTATAGGGATTGTATAAAAAGCCTAGAAGTTCCCTTGTTGCTGCTTTGCAAGTCAATACACGTTGATAGAAAAGTTGGAGACAAAGCTGATTTTTTTTGTGTTCAAGTTGACAATGACTTGTGGGAGCTGCTTTAGGCCCTTTTTAAATGGATCTTTGGCTGACGTACTAAGCCTACCTAAGTCTTACATCACCAAGATGGTGATGCAGCTCCTTGCCCCTTTCACTTGGGCCTTTTGGAGCTCCAAATGGATGGGCTTTTGCTTCCCATTTTTCAGATTTCTTCTTCTTAACTAGTTGGGTCTAACTTGCTAAGAATATTGTAATAGTCTTGGGCTCAATTCATATTATTCCTGGGCTGATCATATAGTCCATTTATGATGCTAAAATATGTGCTAAAGTTGCACTCTTAACACATACCTTATTCGTACTCGGACTTGGATAAATTCGATGTCAGGCTTCGTCTCCGTTTAGGAAGCAAATTTAAGCTAAGCAAGTAGGTGACTCACCTAATTGCTTACTAAATCCTATAAGTACCTCAATTCTCTCAATTCATTTTAAGGCCGTAATCTACTCAATTCGACACAAAACATATATACACTCGACCCTCTTAAGCGTTAGATGCACATATAGCCCATTAACACCAAATTCAAGCACTTTTAAAATTTAGTGCTAATTTGACCAAACCATGTCATGTTTCATTTGAATTGTACTAGTAGTATAAGGTGTGGGGTGTTATATCTTCCCCTCCTTAGGAACATTCATCCTCGAATGTTAGCACAATTGGATAGCTTAACCAAGTTTAAACCTATACTTACACAAACTTTTGACAACACATTAAGTATTCAACCACATGTGCCTATTAGTGTCCCAATTCTGCATGTTGGACTTCCTCTTTAGCTTCAAATAAGTAATGGTACTTTGATTTCATCACGTCTTCAGCCTCCTATGTAATCTCTTCTACTTGCTGGTTCCTCCAAAGTACTTTAACTGAACTTATTTCTTTGTTCCTTAGATTCTTGGAAAAGAAGGAAGCCGCTATTTCAATATTCTTTGATTTCAAAAGAACATTATCAATCATCTAAAAAATGGAATACAAAAAAAAAGAATAGAGAACTTGACGATCTAGAATAGCAGTAGGTACCTCTTCATAGGTGAGATCTTCTGTAATCTACACATCCTCAATAGGAGTGATACGGGTTGGGTCACCTATGAATTTACAAAGCATTGAGACATCAAAAACTGGATGAACCATTGAAGCTCTTGGGGTAGCTCTAGTACATATGCAACCTGCCCGAACTTCCTAATAATCTAATATGGCCCTATGTAGCGTGGACTCAGTTTTCCCTTCTTACCAAATCTCATAACCTCTTTCATTGGAGACACCTTTA
>JAABOM020059572.1:0-12680 GCA_011800125.2 Solanum clarkiae
CATGATTTAAAGTTGATTTTACATGTGGGTCTTGTATATTGAGAAATTTACTACACAGTGATTTTAGTTCATGAAAGAATGGTTATTTTAGCATATTTTGAGCTCCAAATGTTGGATCTAATGTGGGATTTGATGAGGGGTTTTGATGTAAATTTCTTAGGGGTGTTACAAGGTGTTGATTGATGGTTTTGCTGCGGATTTTCTTGCATGATTTCATCTCTAAATTGCATGGTCTTTTATCCATATTATACACCCCCCAAATGTTTGATAAAATGTCCGGTTAGGGTTTCTTGTGGAAATAAAGGTCCAAAACATGATATATGATATGATTGACTATATGGTGAATTCTATATAAAGTGTTGCATTAGACCATACATAACCATGTGAGGGGTTCGTACCACACCACCTTAGATGATTGGCATATGACCATCATCAACCGAGTTGGGGGTTTGTACTCATCAACCATGTGAGAAGTTTGTAGCATACCACCTAGGATGATTGGGGTGTGACCATCATCAGCCGAGTCGGAGGTTTGTTCTCATCAACCATGTAAGGGGTTTGTACCACACCACCTAGGATGATTGGAGTGTGACTATCATCAATCGGGTTGCTGGTTTGTACTCATCAACTATATGAGAGGTTTGTACTTCGCCACCTAGGATGATAGAGCATGACCATCATCAACCATGTGAGGGGTTTGTACCACATCACCTAGGATGATGGGGTATGACCATCATCAACCAACCAAGGTTGGAAATCTAGCTTGGTCTATTCATCACTTGTGATATCTTATATGAGCATGAGTTATATAAGCATGTTTTACCTATGCATTGATCATACATGACATATTACTATATCATGTCTATTGTCTACTGTTATGCATGTTGATTATGAAGCTTATCACTTGTTACATTGCATCCCACATACTTAGTATATTCAAACATACTAACGCATACTCTCGCCTACATGATATCACCATATAGGAACCGGTGCTCAAGTTGTTCATCCTCTTCTACCACGTGGCAAGATCGGTCCTACTCAAAGCTAGTTGGTGAGTCCTCCACTCCGGGGACCTTAGTGTATGTTGCTATTACCTATGTATTGAGACTCTTTCTTATGTTTTATTTTGACGATGAGGGTGAGCCCGGTTACTTTATATTATCCCCCGCTCTATCTACGTATCTAGAGGTGTTTTTTGGACAATTTTTGTATCTATGATATGAGCTATGACTCCTTGGCCCTTATTGATGTTGTTTTACAAGTTATCCCTTAGCCCCCTTTTCCCCTTATGCTTGTATTATGTCTTTTACATGCTTTCACGACCAATGATGTGTAATGATAAGTTGAGAGGCTTGATTGGGGTTCCTTCGGGTTCCCCATTCATCATGTCACGTCTAGGCCCTAGGCTTGGGTCATGACAAACTTGGAACTAGAGTACTAGGTTGATAGATCCTCGTTGTCCAACACCTCGCGTCAATTAGTTTCCTCTTCATAGTTGTGAAGCGTGCCATGACTATGAATAGGAGCCTGTAAGGCGTTTTAGGAAATATTTCCCTTCTTCATGTTCATAATGTTGTGCTATAGAGTTGTAGTGAGTTTTTTCCCCCTAAATAATTGTTCTTTACTATGTTAGATCATGCCAACCACTAGAGGAAGACAGGCCCAAATTCCCGAGGTGTAATCTAAAAATGGTGAGTTCCAAGATGCTCTTACTATGTTTGCCCAAGTGGTGGCCAACCAAGTCCAACAAGGGGCCCAAGCCCCTCATGCTAATACCCCAAGAGCTAGGGTTAGAGACTTTATGAGGATGAATCCTTCGATTTTCCATGGGTCAAAGATTCATGAAGATCCACAATTGTTCATTGACAAGGTCTACAAAATATTGAATATCATGGGTATTGGGCCAAATGAAAAGGCGGAGTTGGCGGCATACCAACTCAAAGGGGTATCCTAAATTTGGTATGAGCAATGGAAGGCTGATAATGGGGTTGGTAATGTGGTGCTTTAGGAGGAGTTCAAATTGCCCTTCCTTAATCGATTTTTCCCTTTTGAGCTTAGGGAGGCAAAATTGGTAGAGTTTATGAACTTGAAACAAGGTGCTTTTGAGTGCGAGGGAGTATGCCCTCAAATTTAATCAACTTTCAAAGTATGCTCTTCACTTGGTGGCCGATCATAGGTCAAGGATGAATATGTTTGTTATGGGGGTTTCTGACTTGGTAAGTGAAGAATGCCGGTCTACCATGCCTATTGGTGACATAGACTTGTCTCGGTTGATGACATATGTCGAGCAATTGGAAGACAAAAAGTTAAGGAAAAGAAGGGGTCATGAGGCCAAGAGGGCCCGTTTTGAGGGCAAGTCCAAAAGGGTGCTAGATTTGACCAAGGCCAAGGGCCTTCTCATGATACTAATAGGGGGTCCACCAATGACTTCCCTAGGCCTCAAGTTGTTGGTGGTGTGGCTCCTATAGAGGTGTGTCCTAGATATGGAAGGAAGCATGGATGTCCATCTTTGAAGGGTTCTAAGACATGTTTTTAATGTGGGGATCTTGGTCACAAGAAGGTAGATTGTCCGAGAAAATGTGGCAAGGCCCGGGGTACTAATACAGTCCCATTAGGAATAGGTGGTCCTCAAGGTGGTGCCCCAAGGCATAACCTGTTTTATGCTCTACATGGAAGGCAAGGGGTTGGTTAGGTCCCCGATGTTGTTACCAGTATGTAGTAAATCTTTGACTTTAATGTATATGCTTTGATTGATCTGGGTACCACTCTTTCCTTTATTAGTCCTCTTGTTGCTAAAAAGGTTCCATGTTGTTCTCGAGTTATTACATGAGTCATATGAAATGTCTACTCCTATTGGTGCCTCTATTGTTGCTAGGAAAGTTTGTAGGAGTTGTCCTATTTGCATTTTGAATAAGTTATTGGCTTGTGATCTTATTTAATTAGACATGATAGACTTCAATGTCATTCTTGGGATGGATTGGTTGCATACATACTGTGTTTCTATTGATTGTAAAACCCGTAGAGTCAAGTTTAAATTTCTAAATGAACCCATCTTTGAGTGGGAAATTCAAGATATGGTGGTCAAAGGTAGATTCATTTCATGCATTAAAGCCCATAAGTTGATTTCTAGAGGTTGTTTGTACCATCTTATGAGGGTTAAAGATATGGAGTCCAAGGTCCCTTCCATTTAGTCGGTCCCACTTGTAAACGAGTTCTTTATGTCTTCCCGAATGACCTTCCCGATGTCTCTCCCGAAAGGGAAATAGACTTTGGTATAGATCTTCTTCCCAATACTCAACCTATCTCCATTCCCTATTACCATATGGCCCCGGCGGAGTTGAAAGAGTTAAAAAAGCAATTGAAAGATTCGTTGGAAAAGGGATTTTTTAGACCTATTCAATCACGTTGGGGTTCTTCGGTGTTGTTTGCAAAAAAGAAGTATGGGACACTTAGAATGTGCATTGATTATCAACAACTCAATAGATATACTCTTCCGACAGACACTTAGAATTAGTGACTTGTTTGACCAATTGCAAGGGGCTAGCTTTTTCTCTAAGATTGATCTTCATTCCGGGTACCATCACGTGAGGGTGAGGGAGTGTGATATTGCCAAGATGGCCTTCCAAACTAGATATGGGCACTATGAATTTGTGGTGATGTCCTTTCGGATGACTAATGCACCGGCCATCTTCATGGACCTAATAAATAGGGTCTTCAAACCCTACATTGATTCATTTGTTGTGGTCTTCATTGATGATATTTTGATCTATTCGCATAGTAGGGAGAAGCATATGGGTCATTTGAGGGTTTTGTTGCAAAAATTGAGGGAGGAGAGATTGTATGTAATATATGACGAGTGTGAGTTTTAGTTGAAGGAGGTTGCATTCTTGGGTCATGTGGTGTCGGAGAATGGCATTAAAGTGGATCCTAAGAAGGCTGGTGTGATGAAGAATTGGCCTAGACCATTGACCCAATCGGGTATTAGGAGCTTTTTGGGCTTGCGGTTTACTATAGAAGATTTGTGAATAGGTTCTCCTGCATTGCTTCCCCTATGAAACAAATGAACTCAAAAGAAGGTTAAGTTTGTGTGGACCGATGAATGTGAGAAAAGGTTCCAAACATTGAAAGATAGACTTGTGTCCGCTCCTATATTGTCATTACCAGATGTGCTTGAGGGTTTTGTTATGTGTTGTGATGCATCTAGATTTGGTTTTGGTTGTGTGATAATGCAAAATGGTAAGGTCATAGTTTATCCTTCTAGGCAACTCAAAGTGCATGAAAGGAACCACCCTAGATCTTAAATTAGCCGTCGTGGTTTTTGCATTAAAGATTTGGCATCATTATTTGTATGGGGTGCATGTTGATGTCTTCACTGATCATAATATCCTTCAATATGTCTTCACACAAAAAGATCTCAACTTGAGTCAAAGAAGGTGGCTAGAACTTCTCAAAGATTATAACATGAGTGTGCATTATCATATGGTTAAGGAAAATGTTGTGGCGGATGCTTTGAGTCAGGTGTCTATTCCTAGCTCATGTGGATGGTGGTGATAGGGAGATGGCTACGGAGGATCATAGATTGGCTAGATTGGGGGTTAGGTTGGAAGATATGGATAGTGATATAGTTGTTGTTGATAGTTCTAAATCTTCCTTGGTTGATGAGGTGATAGAAAAACAAGATCTAGACTCCTCCTTGCTTGAGTTGAAGGCCTTGGTCAAAGAGGGAAAAATAAAAGTTTTCTCCTAAGGGGGAGATGGGACCCTTAAATACCAAGGTAGGTTATGCGTATCATATGTTGATGGTTTGAGGGAGAGAATTCTTGATGAAGCCCATAACTCTTCTTATTCTATCCACCTCGGCTCCACCAAAATGTATAGATACTTGAGGGATGTGTATTGGTGGGGAGGCATGAAGAGGGACATTGCTAAATTTCTTTCCAGTTGTCATAATTGTCAACAAGTCAAAGCCGAACATCAAAGGCCGGGTGGCCTAACCAAAGAACAAGAGAATCCTACTTGGAAGTGGGAGGTAATTAATATGGATTTTGTAGTTGGGTTGCCCAAGACTAGGAAAGGTTTTGATTCTATATGTGTGGTGGTTGATAAGATGACGATATCATCTCACTTTCTAAGGGTTAAAACTATATATGGGCCTGAAGAGTATGCAAGGTTGTACATCTATGAGTTAGTGAGGTTACATGGGGTTCCTTTATCCATTATATTGGATTGTGGTGCACAATTTACATCACACTTTTAGAGGTCTTTTCAAAGAGGTCTTGATACCAATGTTCACCTTAGTACGGCCTTCCACCCTCAAACGAAAGGCCAAGCCAAACGAATGCCCTTCCACCCTCAAACGAATGGCCTTCCACCTTAGTTGGGATGACCATCTTCGATTGATTGAGTTTGCCTGCAACAATAGCTATCACTATAGCATCGATATGACTCCTTTTGAGGCCCTTTATGGCAGACGTCGTAGATCACTAGTGGGTTGGTTTGATATTGGAGAGGTGGATTTATTGGGGCCATATCTGGTTATGGATGCTCTTGAGAAGGTTAGGATGATTAGAGAAAGGTTGAGGACAGCCCAAAGTCGATAAAAATCCTATGCCGATGTAAGGAGGAAAGACCTAGAGTTCCAAGTGGGTGATTGGGTCTATTTCAAGGTTTCTCCAATGAAAGGTGTGGTCCATTTTGTAAAAAGGGGAAGTTGAGCCTAAGGTATGTTGGTCCTTATGAGATGATAGAGAGGGTTGGCAAGGTAGCTTATGAGTTGAAGTTGCCTAGTGAAATCAATTTGGTTCATCCGGCGTTCCATGTCTCTATTTTGAGCCAATGTGTTGGTGACCCTAATGCCATTGTGCCTCTTGATGTTGTGGGTGTTGTGGGGGATAACTTGACCTATGAAGAGGTTTCAATTCAGATCTTGGATATTCAAGTAAGAGATTAAGGAACAAAGAGGTGGCATCTGTTAAGGTCCTTTGGAGGAGCTAACAAGTGGAAAGTGACACATGAGAGGCTGATGTGGATATGCAAAAGCGGTATCCTCATCTTTTCCACTCCACTCAAGCCTAAGGTACTAATCCTAAGTCCCCATGTGATCTCAAGTCTTACATTTCAGCCCCTATGTCATTTATATGCATTCATATTTAAGTTGGTAAACTTATGATGATTTTACACTTATGTTGAGCATTTGAAAATGGTGTTTTACATGTTAAGTTGCATTCATATTGGGGCTGATTTTCTCATGATCACTCTTGCCTTGTGCATCTCTTTTACAATGCGGGGATGAATGTTCCCAAGGTAGAGATATTGTAACGACCCCAAAGAGTGCCCCAAAATATGTCTCGAAATGCTCGGAATTTTAATTTTCGTATATCTTAAAATTCGTTGACTATTTCGAATATCCAACTTCATATTTGTGATCAGGGGTCAAAATTAGGTGAAAGAGGGTCTAACCCAGATTAAGAGCGAAGGATTAGTAATTATAAATTTTTAAGTGATGAATTCCAGTGAGGCTTACGTGTTCCCTACATGACGTGCCAAGGGAGCGCTTTAGTGTAGTTCCTTCTCCGCGTCCTCTCCATGACATGGAGAGGTGTATTTTTCCTAGCAGTGTTTTCTTATGCGGCCCAAAATATTCTAAGTATTGGGCCCAAGTTTTCTAAATGTGTTTTTATCTACACTTAGCCAAATTTCACCCTTATATCATCCTAAACATTTTCCAATACTCCCCAAAACACTTAACCATATTTTCACTCCAAAATTCAAGACTCAAGACCCTCATCTGGAACTAAGGATTTTCTTCGAGCTTAAGCCCTATTTGCAAACTTTACGAGAACTTCTCTAAAGCTAAGGTATGTGGTGTTGAACCATTGGGCCCTTCCACCCATGTTGTCTAAGTCTCCATTTTATTAATATTGCATGAGTTAAAGTTAATTTTACATGTAGGTCTTGTATATTGAGAAATTTACTGCACATTGATTTTAGTTCATGAAAGTATAGTTGTTTTAGCATGTTTTGAGCTCTTAATATTGGATCTAATGTGGGATTTGATGAGGGATTTTGATGTGAATGTCTTGGGGGTGTTGCAAGGTGTTGATTGATGGTTTTACTACAAATTTTCTTGCATTATTTCATCTCTAAATTGCATGGTCTTTTTACCCCAATTACATACCCCCCCCCCCAAGTGTTTGATAAAATGTCCAGCTATGATTTCTTGTGGAAACGAAGATCCAAAGCATGAGATATGATATGATTGACTATATGATGATGAAATAAGCTTACGAAAATGATAAATTCTATATAAAGTGTTGCATTAGACCATACACAACTATGTGAGGGGTTTGTACCACACCACCTAGGATGATAGTGGTGTGACCATCATCAACCGAGTTGGGGGTTTGTACTCATCAACCATATGAGGGGTTTGTACCACACTGCCTAGGATGATCGGGGTGTGACCATCATCAACCAAGTTGGGGGTATGTATCACACAACTTAGTATGATTGGGTGTGACCATCATCAACCGAGTTAGGGATTTGTACTCATCAAACATGTGAGGGGTTTGTACTTCACCACTAGGATGATGGGGTGTGACCATCATCAACCATGTGAGGGGTTTGTACCATACCACCTAGGATGATGGGGTGTGACCATCATTAACCAACCAAGGTTGGAAATCTAGCTTGGTCTATTCTTCACTTATGATATCTTATATGAGCATGAGTTATTTAAGAATGTTTTTACCTATGGGTCTTATGTTTTACCTATAGATAAGAGTCGGGGCCAAGACAAACAACCGGGCTCACCCTCATAGTCAACATTTACATGAAAGAAAAGTAGTCTTAGAACATAACATGAGATAATAAGCAACGTTCCAAGAATGGAGGACTCACCAACAAGCTTGAGTGGAGTCGTACTAGCCACGTGGATGGGGATGCTCAAGCGGGGCTCCGGCTCTTACATGGTGACATCATGTAGACATAGAGTATGCGACAGTACATTTGAATGTACTAAGTATGTAGGACGCAATGCAACAAGTGATAAACACCATAATCAAAATGCATAACATATGCAATGAATAATCATATAGCAATATGGCATGTATGAATGATGCTTGAAGTAAAATCATGCCTATATAGAACATAATCCATGTGTAAAGAGAGACCTCTTTAGTGAATATCCAAGGCATTGCACCTCCTTGGAGAGGCGCATGAGGGATAAACCCCTTCATGTGGTAGATCAGGTATAAACCCCCCCAACATGGTTGATAGAGTACAAAACCCCCAATATAGTTATCAAGGTACAAACCCCTCGACATGGTTGCACGAGCCTGCCACCTCCCGAGTGAGGCTTGCTCATTTTCTCCAACAACATAGAGATAATATTATATATATACATTCCTTTCATCATCATATATTCATTCAACTCGTAAGACATGCATTAGACCTTCAATTCCTTAAGAAATCATAATCTGGATATTTTATCGAATACTTGGCGGGTATGTAGTGTAGTGTAAAACCATACATTTTAAGAGTGGAATCATGCTAATAAATTCAATGTAAAACTATCAATGGATGCTTGGTAATACCCTCAAACAATATACATCAAAGTCATCCATCAAGTCTTACAATAGACCTTAGATTCGTAGCTCAAAACGTGCTAAAATAACCATAATTTCATGAAACTCCAGTACAGTGTGCAATGAAATTCATAATACATAAGACCCATGAGTAAATCAACTTTAAATCATACAATTTAGAGGCGCATGAGGGATAAACCCCTTCATGTGGTAGATCAGGTATAAACCTACCCAACATGGTTGATGGAGTACAAAACCCCCAATATGGTTATCAAGGTACAAACCCCTCGACATGGTTGCACGAGCCTGCCACCTCCCGAGTGAGGCTTGCTCATTTTCTCCAACAACATAGAGATAATATTATATATATACATTCCTTTCATCATCATATATTCATTCAACTCGTAAGACATGCATTAGACCTTCAATTCCTTAAGAAATCATAATCTGGATATTTTATCGAACACTTGGCGGGTGTGTAGTGTAGTGTAAAACCATACATTTTAAGAGTGGAATCATGCTAAAAAATTCAATGTAAAATGATTAATGGATGCTTGGTAATACCCTCAAACAATATACATCAAAGTCATCCATCAAGTCTTACAATAGACCTTAGCTTCGTAGCTCAAAACGTGCTTAAATAACCATAATTTCATGAAACTCCAGTACAGTGTGCAGTGAAATTCATAATACATAAGACCCATGAGTAAATCAACTTTAAATCATACAATTTAGGGCAAAAGGAATCTTGGGTATCATGGGTGAAAGAACCCATGAAAGAAACCCACGTACCTTGATATTTGGAGAATCTTTGAAGAAGATTGGAGATGGAGACTTGAAGCTTGATTGAGAACCTTAAGATCCGGATGACTTTTGAGACTTGAATAGGAGATGAGATATTGGTTATGTGTTTGAGAGAGTATTTGGGAATGTCTTGAATGATATGAGGGTGTAATAAGGCTAAGTATAGGTACTTTCAGGCATGGGAATACTTGGGCCCAAGACCCAAAGACTTGGACCGAGTGTAACACCCCACCTCTTACAATACTACTACTATGCAAATGAAACATGATATGGTTCGTTCAAATTAGCGCCAATTTCTAAAAGTGCTTGAATCTCCAATTAAAGGGCGATATATATGTCTAACGTTGAATAGGGTCGAGTGTAAATAAGTTTTAAGTCAAATTGAGGAGATCATGTCCTTAAAAAAAGTGAGAGAATTGAGGTGCTTGTAGGACTTAGTAAGCTCGCAGATGAGTCACCTATTTGCTTAGCTTAAACTGCTAGCTAAACGGAGACGAGGCCCGACGTCGAATTTGTCCAAGTCCAATTATGAACAAAGTCCGTGTTAAGGGTTTAACTTAAGCCCATGTTTTAGCATCATAAATGGACTTTATTTTCATCCCAATATGAATAATAAAAAGTGCCCAAGTATATCACAACCCACTTAACCATTTGGGCCCTAAACCAAGTGAAGAGAAATTTGGAAAATGGGCAGCCAAGGCCCATAAACTATGAGACCCAATTAGGCCCCAAGTGAAAGGACCAAGCTGCTTCATCACCACCTTAATAATATAATGCTTAAACCACACAAGAAATTTCGCCAAAATCCCTTTTAAAAAGGCTTACAAGTAGCACCTTTAAGTCATTCTTAGACTTGGAAAATTTCAGCTTTCACAAACTTTCTCTCTACACTTTCTTAACCTAGCAAAGCCGTCACAAGGGGAATTTTAGGGTTCTTGGAGAAGTCCTACACCTTTAAGGTAGTGGTAAGTAAGTTTACATATATGTTTAGTATGGTTTTCTTATGAGAAACAAGAGACTATGTTGGTTGTGTTTGTGCTGAAATTTTGGACAACATGTGTCCCAAGGATTGTTGTGAGCTTTTCTTGTTGTCCAAGAGGATTTTATCTTCTTGGTTGGCTGTATTATGAATTAAAACTCATGTCTATAACAAACGTCGTAATTGTGCTCTTAAAAGAAACTTGCGGGTTGATAATTGGAAATTGTTGTTTCATGACCTTCACCTAATTTGAGAATATTTGTGGACTATTGTAAGACTATTTTTATATGTAAAAACATTGTATACAACTTGGTTAAAGTTGGAACAGGTTTGAGAGTGTCGACGTCAAAATGGGGCAAAGGGACGTAACGTTATGCCGCCTATTTGTACGTGGTGTAATTATTATGTGTGTGTGCTTTGTGGGTTGTTGTAAGACTATTATGGCACTAGAATAGGATGCACATGATATGTATATGAGAATGTGTATTAGAACATACGATTAGGGGTGTAAAAGTTGAAAGAATATGCTCGGGTTTATAAATACCCGTTTGCTGCCCGTATGTTGGTTTTTTATAAGATTGGGCTGCCAATATGTATCTATTGGCTGCTAATGCAAGTTTTATCACCTACTATGTTATAGATAAATATTTGGAGGAAAAGAAGGATATTTCAAGGTAATAGCGAGGCTACTTGATTTCGTATTATTTGGCATGAAACATCGATCCCTCCTTGGCACATAAAGGCATTTACCAACTCCGACACAACTATTAACCGTGTCTCCACTCTTTCACATGTTCATATGCTCCCATACATAGTCACCTTCAAATCTACATACATACGTGGATACCATGTTGCATGTGTTCTTGTTGCTAAATAAAGTTCACGAGTTGTTTCATCTCATATGCATTTCAATTACTTGTGTAACGTACTCTTTTCATTATCTTATTGTCTTGTATGATTATCTACTTGTCACATGCTACATATAAAGCCTTACAACTTTAAAATTATGACTTGCAAAATTATCATCTCAAAGATAATTAAAAGATAAAGTAAAGTATATTGTTTATTGATGGGTGGTAGCCCAAAGGGTGGAAGAATCACCTAGATAGGGTCGATCCTATCATGGGGGTAGCTCAAGGGGTTAAGGAAGAGCATAGCCAGGGCCGATATCGATACAGTTTTACCACTGATCAGCTGATCATTTGTATTACATATTGTGCACAGATTATACAGTAAAGGTAAAGTGATAAAAAGAACATAAAGTACATGATCCCACAGTACAACTAAAGGTGGTCTCTTATCCTACACCAGTGCATAGTTTCATTTGAGTTGTTTCTTCATATACAGTATTTCCTGCCTTACATATTCAGTACATTATCTTATACTGACATCCCTTACAGGGGACCTGCATTTCATGCTGTAGGTACAGGTGCTAGTAGACCTCCCCAGTAGGAGTACAGGATATCCAGCTGTTGTTACCAAGCTCCAGGTTGCTTCGGAATTTTGTGTGTCTAGAGCTTATATTTGTGTATTGTATAGTTAGTTGAGGCGGGGGTTGTCCCGACCCTTATCAGATACTTTTCCTTATCTAGAAGCTTTGTAGCCTATGTAAATTAAAATGTGGTCATGTCTCGTACTTTAGACGTCGTGGCCCCAACGGCCTAGCCATATGCATTTCATTTTGGCTTGTTATTACTGTCTACTTTCTTAAAGGCATGTTAAAGGTATAAGTCCCTCATAATACGTATAGAAAGCACATAGATATAGGTTGATTCTCCCGGGCCTCATTGGAAACGGGTGCTAGTCCGCCTTAATGGGACTTTGGGTGTGACAAAAGTGGTATTAGAGCGGGTCGTCCTAGGGAGTCTACAAAGCTGTGTCTATGTAGAATCTTGTTTATCGATGTGTTGTGCACCACATTTATAAGCAGGAGTCTACGTAGCATTTAGGAGTTGTTACTTTCCTTTCATTATTTAGGTCGTGCCGTAGAGCTAAGTGTAATAGGTGGATTGTGTCTAACCACTAAATTATTTTATACAGCAAGTATGCCAAAAACCAGGAAAAACAAAGGTAAAGGGAAGAAAGTAGAAGTGGTGGTTGGTATACCCAGTCAGGTGAGACCACAAAATGAGGTTCAAGAGAAGTCTCTGTCATAGACATCTCCAACTCCTCCATCTCCTGATAAACTCGAAAGTAGTGAAATTCCCCCAAAACCACCTATTGATGCTATCATGAAGGATCTGAGAAATGCAGTCCAACTATTGACCCGTATAGTTGTTGGCCAAGGTCAAAGACAAGAAGGTTCGGTTATA
>JAABOM020059573.1:0-12680 GCA_011800125.2 Solanum clarkiae
GAAGAGTTTATGATATTCTTGTGGATAGTTATTCCCTGACCGTGTGGAGATATGTGCTTATATCCTAGTACAGAGAATTGATTCACAAACATAGAGAGACGACCCTTAATCTAAGGGGAAAATAACGTGAGAAACCGAAGTAGATTAAATTTTTCCATCTCATATAATCTTTACACTTCAGTTGAGATGATACTCTATTCACGTTTGGTGTATAACTGCCACACCTATGGCTTAGTCCTACCTACCACTCATTGATTGACATTCATGGTGAGTGGTGAGGATGATGTCATGACCCAAACCTAGGGTCTAGACGTGATACGACAAATGGGAACCCGAAGGTACGGATATCACTTTGTGACCAAATTCACAATCATAGAAAGGGCTTCGTTTTGCTATCTTAAGTTTGAATAGAATGAAAGAGGTATGGATATCGCTTCTTCATGTCAGCTCCCTCTCCCCAAGTGACACTTTAGACTTGACGATTCGTCCAAATGACCTTGACGAACATTACATCCTTATTAATCAACCTTTCCACATATCCATTCAATATCTCTACTGGAACCTTTACATAAGTCCCTTACCCTCCACAACACCCACAACTCAAAGAGTCCGATAGCACTTGGGCCACCAAGATGTCTCCTCAACACTCTATAAGGACTCACAAACCTTTTCTTTCTTGCAAAACCGGGTCATACCCTTCATGGGTGGGACTTTCAAGTGAATCCAATCAACAACACAAGCATATCTAAACTACCTAAGGACACCATCTACCCCCTAAGAGAAAACCTCCACTTCACCATCCTCTACCCAAGATATTCAATTCTAGCAAGGCGGAATCAAGGTCTTGCTTTAACTTAACCTCTTCAACCAAATAAGATTCAGAACCATCAAAACCACTAAATTACCATTATCAACTTCATCCCACCTCATATATTCGCAACCTAGCCAACTGGTGTACTCCTCTAATCACCCCTTGTTACCCCACAACCTTACCTTTCATATTTAGCAATTAAGCTCTCATCCTTTAAGAGTTGTAACACCACTCTCAAGTGATTCACATGCTCCTCCTCACTATGGGATAAGATCAAGATATCATCAATAAAAACCACTACAAACAAATTAAAGACCCTATTCATAAGATCTATAAACATAGTTGGTGCATTAGCCAATTAGCCAAGCCAAAAGACATTATCCCAAATTCAAAATATCGAAAAGGACATCAAGACCTCATTAACCACCAGATTCTACTTGATAGGAAGGAACTTTAGAATGAACATCCCTAACCCTCACAAGATAATAGAGACACCCCTTAGAAATCAACTTTTGGGCTTTAAGACAAGAAATGAATCTACCCTTGACCACCACATCACAACTTTTCCACTCAAGGACGGGTTAATTTGGGAACTGGAATTTGACCCTACGAGTTCTACAATCAATAGAAGCATAATATGCATGTAACCTATCCACCCTAAGGACAATATCAAATTCCACCATGCAAAGCTCAAGAAAATCACAAGAGAATACTTAATGAAAAAAATGCACAAGACAATTTCTATAGACTCTCCTAGCAACAATGGATGCACCAACAGGAGTAGACACTTCATATGTCTCACACATCAATTCGGGACTAACATGAAGCTTTTTGAAAACACAAGGAGTAGTAAAAGAAAGAGTGGCACTCGGTCTATCAAAGCATACACATCAAAATAAAAATCCTTTAACATACCGGTGACGACATCAGACACCTCATCCACCCTTTGCCTCCCTTGAAGAGCATAGAATCTATTTTTCCTTGGCGGCACCCCCTTGATGGCCCTCCCCTCCTCTTTTGACCGCATTAGCACCTTGGCCTTGAGGACAACCATCTCTACCTTTAGGTTGAGCATGATGAGGACAACCACTAACTTTGTGACCAAATTCACACAACCAAAGCAAGCATTAGAGTTCTTCACACAAGGGCCACCATTGCCTTTCCCGTACTTCCGGTATCTAAGATTTATCACCCCTTCATTACCTCCTTAGAATCTTTGAATTGGCACTCTATCATAGGCAAACTCCTTGTTGGAAGCATCAGATGACTCTTAGCGTTGGAACTTGTGGCCTTGAGGAAATCGCCTACTCTTGGAACCTTGGAACCCACATTCAAAATGAGCCCTCTTGGACTCACTAACCCTTCACTTTCTAAGCTTTTCCCCCTCAAGTTGTTCGGCATAGGTCATGAGGAGGAAAAAAACCCTTATCACCTATTAACATGGCGGTATAACAATCCTTATTCACTAATTCGACACACCTGACACAAACTTGTTCATCCTAGACCTCAGCTCGGCAACCAATTGTGGGGCATACTTGGAGAGCTGGTGGAACTTGAGGGCATAATCCCTCAAACTCATGGAACCTTGCTTAAGGTTCATAAACTCCATCATTTTGGCCTTCCTTAGCTATAAAGGAGAGAACCAGTTCGGAAATGCCACCTTGAACTCTATCCAAAGGATGACATTATTGTTCCCCTTCTCCATCTTACATTGGGTCAACAAAATTTGAGCCATCCCTTTGAGTTGGTAGGCCGCCAACTCTGCCTTTTCCTGCGTAGTAACCCCTGTAATAGATAACATTTTATACACTTTGTCAATGAAATCTTGAGGATCCTCATTCACTTTAGACCCATGAAACTCGAGGCTCATGGCCCTTTGGTTGATTTGGTAGGCCATAGCATGAGCCAACATGGTAATAGCATCCCGATACTCTTCATGAGCCACTCCTCCATCTTGAGGAACTTGAGGAGAGGGAGGAGCCGGTTGCTCCTCGGGTGTACGGGGTCTTCTTCCCCTTGGAATTGGCATGATCTAGAATAGCAAAGATCATTCATTATGGGAAAACCTTATCTTAACTTTTATAGCACAACATAGACCATAAAGAATGGAAACATTTCCTAAAATGCCTCATGACCTCTTACTCATAGTTGTGGTGCACTTCAGAATAATGTATAAGACTCTAATCAACACAATGTGTTAGATTCTGAGGACAATTAACAACCTAGTGCTCTGATACCAAGTTTGTCATGACCAAGCATAGGGCCTAGATCTGAAACGGCGAATGGGAACCCGAAGGAACCCAAAAAGCCTCTTAGCATATCAATCACACAATCATGGTCACGGAAGCAAAGCAAACAATCACAAGAGATAATATAAAAAGGGAAAGCGGGACTAAGGGAAGTCTTTAATAGCATAAAACATAGAAGAGTCAAAGCTCAAAGCATAAGTACATCATTTGTTCCAACAACACGTCTAAACATAGATTAGAGTGGGGACAAGACACTTTCCAGGCTCACCCTCACAGTATTAAGAGTTCAACATAAAGAGAAAACATATGACAAGAGTAATACAACTAGTGTTCCCAAACTTGAGGACTCACCAAAGCTTATCTCTCAAAACGCCAAGACTAGCTACGCGGAGTATGACCAAGAGGTTCTCCAATTCCTACATGGTAATATCATGTAGGCATAGAGTATGCATTAGTTCCTTTGAATTTACTAAGTATGTGGGATGCAATGCAACACGACATTGCCAGTATAAACAAAATGCACAGTAATAGACAATAGATAAGTGTTATCTCAATATGGTATGCATGATCAATGCTTGCAGTAAAACATACTTGTTAATCATTCAACTTGTATAGATCGTAATACATAGGTATAGGAAGGGACCTCAACCGACAAAGAATGAGACCAAGCGAGCTATGAATTGGAATCCCGATGATAACCCAAGACAAAACTTCCTCATCGATAAAGAGGTGCTCTACTTGCCAAGACAAACCATATCTCAAACTTATGGGAACATGACCCAATTTAGTATGAAGTAACCTTCCTTATGGGAACATGACCCAGTATCGAAAAGGATTTCATTAGGAAGTAAACTAAATGAATCCACTAGTGAAGCAAAGGTATAGCATAATCCTATGGTGGCACATAGTTTGAGGAAAGGAGTATGAATCCTTGAAGATAGTCCAAGCCAACATCCAATCCATCTGTGCTAAGTCTAATCCCACGGAATACTTGAAATAATCATAACTTTAATAACATATAGGAATATAGAAACATTACATGAGTAGCTCTTAAATATCTTTGACCTCTAACGGTGAGCCTAACTTCAAAACATAAGAATAGATCAACAACTAACATTACCCTTGCATTAATATCAATGGCTCACAAGAGGTAAAATCCTTGAAAAAGGGCTTAACTTCATACTTACATAATCATAGATAATTTCATGAATTCATGACATTTGAAAGCACATATTCATCATAAAGTCATTTGACATATAAAACATGTAAATAACTTGAGAATCCTTGACTTGACTTTTTATCAAACACCTGGTGGGCATGTAATGCTTGTTCAAAATTATGTAATTCAAGTGCGAAATCATCTGAGAAAACTCAATGGAATTCAACCCACCAACATATTGCAAATCCCACATGTAAAATACCTTGAAAATCCATCATCAGATCTCATAAATAGATCATAGTTTCATAGCTCAAAACTTATATAGTCCCAATAGACAAACCCATTCATGGCGCAAGCTTGAAATAGATAGCAATGCATAATAAATCCACATTTCATAAATCACAAGATATTTCATGCTTATAATCCACAATAAAAGATTCCCACAAATAATACAACTTGAAAATATGTAATTTTCATAAAAATGGAGATTGGGCACCATGGGTGAAAGGACCCAATAGTTGAAACCCACATACCTCAAACTTGGGTTTTCTTGACGTAGTCTTGAAGGAGGCTTAAAGCTTGAAGAGAGTTTTTGAGATTCGGAATTGAGCTTGGGACACTTGAATTTGGATGAAATATTTGATTAAGTGTTAGAGAGGGTTTTGAGAGTGTCGTGAGTGATATAGAGTTGAAAAATAGCATGGGCATGGGCCTAAGACCCTAATGCGTTAGGGCGAAACATGGATTTTGAGGAACACATAACATTGATCCGTGTCGCTGGCGCGTCGCTGCCAGGGTGCAGATCGTTTCTGGTATCCGCAAATTTGGAAAATTAAGTTTTCACTAATGGTGATCTATATTTGGGTTGTACCCATTTCACTCTCAATTTTATCCTCTGATTAAGAATATGAAGTCAGATTTTCGACATTGCACATGAATTTTTAGATATATGGAAATTACGATTATAGGCACTTACGAGGCACATTTTCACGCATTTTTGGGCCGTTTCAATATCTACCCATTGGGAACATTTTCCCCCCAATGTCAAAAAAATGTACATAAGAGGAGTAATCATGAAGATTTCAGTCCGATATGAATGCAACAAATGCATTTAAACGTCATTTCTAAAGTTTCAACATGAACTCAAAATCACTATAAAGTTGTCAACATAAACATGAATGCATGCAAATGACATACGGGCTGAAGCATAAGACTTGAAATAATAGAAAGAGCCTAGTTTTGCTATATTAAGCTTGAATAGAATAAAAGAGGTACAAATATCATTCTTTATGTTTGCTTCAGCTCCCCAAGTGACACTTTCGACTTGACGATTCTTCTAAAGGACCTTGACGAACACTACATCCTTATTAATCAACCTTTCCACATATCCATTCAAAACATTCACCGGAACCTTCTCATATGTTACTCATCCTCCACAACACCCACAACCTCAAAGTGTCCTATAACACTTGGGCCACCAATACGTCTCCTCAACACTCTATAAGGACCCACTAACCTTTTCTTTCTTGCAAAACCGGGTCATACCCTTCATGGATGGGACTTTCAAGTGAACCCAATCAACAACACAAGCATACCTAACCTACCTAAATAACTAAGGGCACCATCTACCCTTGGGAGAAAACCTCTGCTTCACCATCCTCCACCCAAAACATTCAATTCTAGCAAGCCGGAATCAAGGTCTTGCTTTAACTTGACCTTTTCAACCGAATAAGTTTCAGAACCATCAAAACCACTAAATTACCATTCTCAACTTCATTCCACCTCATATATTCGCAACCTAGCCAACTGGTGTACTCCTCTAATCACCTTTTGTTACCCTATAACCTTACCTTTCATATTTAGCAATCAACCACTCATCCCTCAATAATTGTAACACCACTATCAAGTGATTCGCATGGGATAAGATCAAGATATCATCAATAAAACCACCAAAAACAAATCAAGGTAGGGTTTAAAGACCCTATTCATAAGATCCATAAATATAGTCAGTGCATTAGCCAAGCCAAAAGGCATTACCCCAAATTCAAAATATTGGAAAGAACATCAAGACCTCATTAACCACCAGATTCGACTCAATAAGAAGGAACTTCAGAATGAACATCCCTAACCCTCACAAGATGATAGAGACACCCCTCAGAAATCAACTGTTGTGCTTTAAGTCAAGAAATGAATCTACCCTTGACCACCACATCACAACTTTTTCACTCAAGGACGAGTTCATTTGGGAATTGGAATTTGACCCTACGGGTTCTACAATCAATAGAAGCATAATATGCATGTAACCTATCTACCCTAAGGACAATTTCAAATTCCACCATGCCAAGCTCAACAAAATCACCAGAGAAGACTTCATGCAAAAAGAGCACGAGACAATTTCTATAGACTCTCCTTGCAATGATGGGTGCACCAACGGGAGTAGTCACTCCATAAGGCTCACACATCAATCTGGGACTAACATGAAGCTTTTTGGAAACAAAAGGAGTAATAAAAGAAAGAGTGGCACCGGGGTATATCAAAGCATACACATCAAAATAAAAAACTTTTAACATACTGGTGATGATATCAGGCACCTCATCCACCCCTTGCCTCCCTTAAAGAGCATAGAATCTATTTTTCCTTGGCGCACCCCATTGATTTCCCTCCCCTCCTCTTTGGCCCATATTAGCACCTTGGCCTTGAGGATCACCATCTCTACCTTTGGGTTGAGCATGAGGATAACCACTAGCTGTGTGACCAAATTCACCACAACCAAAGCAAGTATAGAGTTTTTCAAACATGGGCCACCATGGCCCTTTCCCACACTTCCAGCATCTAAGATTTGTCACCCCTTCATTACCTCCTTAGAATCTTTGGATTGGCACTCTATCATAGGGAAAATCTTGTTGGAAACATCAGATGACTTTTGGACTTGGGACTTGTGGCCTTGAGGAAACCAGCCACACTTGGAGCCTTGGGAACCCACCTTCGAAATGCGGCATAGGTCATGAGGACGAAAAAATCCATATCACCCATTAATATGGTGGTACGACACTCCTTATTCACCAAGTCGGACATACCTGACACAAACTTGTTCATCCTAGACCTTGACTGGGGCAACCAATTGCGAGGAACACTTGGAGAGTTAGTGGAACTTGAGGGCATACTCTCTCACATTCATGGAACCTTGCTTAAGGTTCATAAATTCCATCATTTTGGCCTCCCTTAGCTCTATTACAAAGAACCGGTTAGGAAATGCTGCCTTGAACTCTTTCCAAAGGATGACATTATTGTTCCCCTTCTCCATCTTCCATTGGGTAAATCAAATTTGAGCTATCCCTTTGAGTTGGTAGACTGCTAACTCTGCCTTTTCCTCTAAAGTAACCCCTATAATATATAACACTTTATGCACTTCGTCAATGAAATTAGGAGGATTCTTATCCACTTTAGACCTATGGAACTCCGGTGGATTCATTCTAGTAAAACCCTCACCTTTGAGGCCGGAGGAGGAGCATGAGGGGCTCGGGCCCCTTGGTTGATTTTGTTGGCCATAGGATGATCCAACATGGTAATAGCATCCCACAACTCTTCTTGAGCTACTCCCCTGTCTTGAGGAGCTTGAGGAGGCGGTTGCTCCATGGGTGCACGGGGGGATCTTTTTCCCCTTAGAATTGGCATGATCTAGAATAGCAAAGAACATTCGTTCAGGGAAAACCTTATCTTAACTTCTATAGCACGACATAGACCATGAAGAATGAAACATTTTCTAAAATGCCTCATAACCTTTTACTCATACTTGTGGTGCACTTCATAACCATGAATAAGACTCTAATCGACATGGTGTGTTAGATCCCGAGAACCATTAACAACCTAGTGCTCTGATACTAAGTTTTTTATGACCCAAGTGAAGGACCTATATGTGACATGACGAATGGGAACCTGAAGGAATCCAATCACTCCTCTTAGCATATTAATCACATATCCTTGGTCGAGGAAATAAGTAAACAACCATAAGAGATAATATAAAAATGGGAAGCAAGACTAAGGGAAGTCTTTGATAGTATAAAATATAGAAGATTCAAAGCTCAAAATGTTAGTACATCATTTGTTCCGACAACACCTCTAAACATAAATAGGAACAGGGCCAAGACACTTTTCGGGGTCACCCTCATAGTATTAAGAGTTCCACATAAAGAGTAAACATATGACAAGAGTAATATAGCTAGTGTCCCCGAAATTGAGGACTCACTATAATGACCCAATCCTAGGGCCTAGACATGACCGACGCGTGGGAAACCCGAAGGAACCCCAAACAAGCCTCATAGCATATCATTACACATCCTTGGTCGTGGAAGCAATGTAAAACAACTAAGAAACATAAACAAGGTTAATTAGGACTAAGGGAGAGAGAGATTTATACTTAAATAGCTTGAATATCATAAGGGAGTCAAAGCTCAAGCATAATACATAACATGTCCAACAATACCTCTAACATAGAACTTAGCGGGGGCTAAGACAAGCAAATGGGCTCACCCTCATAGTCAAGTATATAAAAAGGAAGGTTAGTCTTCATTACATAGCATAAGAACGTAGATATTGCCCTCGGTCGTGAGGACTCACCCACTAGCTTGAATGGAAGCCACTAGCCACGTGGAGGATAATGATGACCAAAAGGAGCTCCGGTTCCTACATGGTGATATCATGTAGGCACAGAGTATGCGTTAGTACATTTGAATGTACTAAATATGTAGGATGCAATGCAACAAGATAAAGGCAACATGATCAAAATGCATAACATATACCATAGATAGCACAACAACGATATGTCGTATATGAATTGTGCTTGAAGTAAAATCATGCTTATATAAAACATAGAATGTACGTAGAAAGAGACCATCCTTTGGTTAATTGGCTTACTACCTCCCATCCTAGGTGATTGAGGTATCAATCCCCCTTAATTTGGTTATTAGCATACACCATCCACCTTTAAGGCGATTGAGGTATCAACTCCCACAATTTGGTCAATGAGGTATCAACCCCTCAATTTGGTCAATGAGGTATCAACCCCTCAATTTGGTTAATGAGGTATCAACCCCTCAATTTGGTTAATGAGATATAAACCCCTCAATTTGGTTAATGAGGTATCAACCCCTCGATTTGGTTATTGTCAATTCAACACTACATAGAGAAATACCATATACACACTTTCCTTCTATCATCATCATAACATCATATAGATACTCTTCTTTCATCATCATGCATACTTTTCATGAAATCAACATATATTCATCCTTCTTTCATCATCATAGAGTCATTCATAACATAAGACAAGCATTAGACCTTCATTTCCTCAAGAAACCCTAGCCGGACATTTTATCAAACACTTGGCGGGTATGTAATGGAGGTAAACGACCATGCAATTTAGAGATGAAATCATGCTAGAACATCAGCGGTAAAACCATTAATCAACACCTTACAACACCCCCAAGATGTTCACATCAAAACCCCTCATCAAATCCAACATTAGATCCAATATTTAGAGCTCAAAATATGCTAAACCAACCATACTTTCATGAACTAAAATCACTATGCAGTAAATTTCTCAATATACAAGACCCTCATGTAAAATTAACTTTAAATCATACATTATTAAGTAAAAGAGGGTTTAGGCACCGTGGGTGGAATGACCCAATGGTTCAACACAACATACCTTGAGCTTGGAGAACCCTTGAAGAAGATTGGAGATGGAGACTTGAAGCTTGAATGAGATCCCTGATGAAATCCTTAAGATTGATCTTGAGTTTGGGACTTGAATTTAGGGTGAAAGATGAGTCTAAATGTTTGAGTGAGTATTGGGGAATGTTTAGGGTGATATGAGGGTAAAATAAGGCTAAGTATATATATTTTCAAATGTGGGAACCCTTAGGCCCAAGACTTATCTTGGACCGAAAAAAATTAAAAAACGTACCAAAAAACACAGGGGCGCATCGCCGAGGCAACGTAAAAACCCCACTGTTCAGCTTTTTCTGCATGAACGAGTTTTATGAAAATGGGCATAAATCCTTCATATGAATTCAGAATGAGGTGAAACGAATTGCATTGGAAAGATAATTTAAGGGGATTAAATTTGGTAGGTTGTGGGCCACCTAGCTCTTTGGTGCTAAGTGATATGCCCCTTCAAAGTTGACCCTCCTAAATAGCGTTCTTTGCGATTTGGAATTTGGATACGGTTGCTCGAAAATTTGGATTAGACTCATTTCCCATTCAATTTGACCCCATATACAAGAATATGAAGTCGGACTTTCAAAATAACGAACAAATTTGTAGATATACGGAAATTATGATTCTGGGCACTTCCGAAGCACATTTCTGGGCACTTTTTGGGGTCGTTTCAATATCTCTCCCTTGGGAACATTCGTCCCCAAATGTAAAAGAAACATACATGACAAGAGTAATCGTAAACAAATTACTCCTAACAAGAATGTAACCTTACGTTTAAAATAACATTTTCTAAATCTCAACATAAGTATAAAATCATCATAAACCTTCCAACTTAAACATGAATACATATGAATAACATAGGGCTGAAATGAAGACTTGAAATCATAAAAAAGACTTGACGTGTTACCATGAGCTTGAATAAAATGAAAGAGATACAGATATTGCTCCTCCGTACCTGCTCCGGCTCCCCGAGAGACACATACAAATAGACAACTCTTCCCAAAGGGCCTTGAATAACACTATATCATTATCAATCAACTTCTCCACTCATCCATCCAACACGCCCACCGGGACCTTCTCTTACGCCAACTTACCCTCCTTATCACCCACAACCTCAAAGTGTTCTATAACACTAAAGTCACCAACACATCACATCTACCTAGAAGCATGACGAACCGGACGAACCATATCTACATCCATAGGCAATTCCCAAACTTATGCAACCTTACTAACCTCCCTCTACACTCTATAAGGACTCATAATCCTTAACACAATTTTTCAATCTTAAATACACCTATTCCACTTATTTACATGAACTACCATCTCCCCATTGGGAGATAACCTCCACTCCATCATTCTCTCACCCAAAACTTCCAACTCTAATACAGCAGAGTCAAGACCTTGCTTAATCTAGACCTTTTAACCTAAGAAGATTTTGCACCATCAAGAACACTATACTACCATTCTCAACTTCCCTCAACCTATCTTCCAATCTAGCGAACTGAGGGACCCCACTAGTCACCTCGTTATCACCATTACTACAATGCTAGGCTACCCATAGGCACCCTACTTCGAGCATCAACCATATCACTAGCCTCAATGGGGAACTTAATGCACACTCTCATCATAATCCTTAAGGAGTTCTAACCACTTTCTTGTTATCCTGACACACCTATCATAATTAGCAAACAACCTCTCATCTATCAAGACTAGTAATGTTACCTCAAATTGATTCATGAGCTCTAAACAAATTAATGCTTCATCACTAGAGACTACCACAAACATACCAAGGTAGGGTTCTAAGACCCTATTCATAAGCCCTAATAGACATAACCGGTGCATAAGCCAACTAAACAACTCCACCAATATTCAAAATGAACATTCCTAGCTCAAAAGGGCTCTTAGAGATGTCACCTACCCTCGTCCACACTTGAGAACAAAATCCGAACAATAGATCAATCTTAGAGAAGTGACTAACCCATCATAGTTGACTAAATAGATCGACCATCATTACCCATCATATTATAACCTTACAGGTTCTACACTCATTAGAAACATGCTATACAAGTAGTCCAAACTATCCCAAGACCCTCAATAGAACAAGCTAAGTCATAATCCCACAAGAATATTTATAACATGCATGTACATACTTTCAAAGAGGCAATAGTCATTTTCCAAATCATTTTAATGCACAATTGGGCTTAAAAGCCAAACACCATTCATAATAATTTATACTTAGGATCAAATGCCAAAATCATAATTTCATAGTCATAATACTCATGCACAAGAATAGCCCATTCATACACAAAATGGTGCAAGCACCCAAAATGAATCCAGACAAGGCCCTGAACCAAGGCCCACAAACCACTCAACATTATTGATGGAAGACCCACTCTACTTAAAGACCACGTGATCCAAGGCCCACAAACTACTCAATATTATTGATGGAAGACCCACTCTACTTAAAGACCAAGTGATCTTATCCTTAAAGCATCCTAAGTGTCGGCAAAAGCTCAGTCGTCCAAATGAACTCACTAGATGCATTTAGTCTACTTTTAGGATCTATATAAGACCCTCTTTTGTACATTAGAAGGAAGATCGAAAATAACCCTTATTTTCTTCAGACCTTCTCCTATTGTAATTCTCCACTTTTCATATTGTAATTCTCCTTATAATTCACTTATTTTCAATGCAAGCTTTTAAGTTGTTTTAAGTAAGCTTTCTCCGTTACTCTTATTTATTT
>JAABOM020059574.1:0-12679 GCA_011800125.2 Solanum clarkiae
CAAATCCGTGCGGGTACGCGTGGCACTGTCGCCACGGTGTCCAAAGCGGACAATACTTCACAGTGTTGGGCCAGGTCGTTACAGATAAGCTAAAACAGTCTGCATAACTAAATAAGAAAGCTTTTTAGGTAATGTCTAAATAACTAGAAACTGAACTACTAAGCACCTGGTCTATAGAACCTCTACTAATATTGTTTGAATGGACTACTGAGACAGGCCCTAAGTAGCCAGAACTAAAAATAAAGCTAAAAAGAAATCTCATGAATCAAAGAGGCCTCGGACTGAGAAGAGGCCTCACCAATAAGCTGATAGCTGGCAGGTTCTCAACGAAGCGACTGTTGAGGAACTCTGTCACCTGTGTTTGCATCATAAAATGATGCAAGTCCTAAGGATGTCAGTATGTGGAATATACGGTATGTAAGATGGCCAAAACATTCAAACGGTATATCATGATGCTTCTCAAAAGACATAAACATAATTCATAATTATGTAGAAATAATCATAAAGGCTGGTATGCTGAAAATAACATGCTGAAAACTATATGTAAAAACTTAGTTTCTTAGATTGGGGAGTTTCTCTAACCGACAACCACCACTATGAGCTTCATGAAGATACAACGTCTTGCCCACTTTGCCAGAGTCATCCCATACTTTGCCAGGGTAGGGGATGAATAACTAGGGGAGTGGATCCATCCCAAAACTGGATCATCTCAGTGACTAATGAGGAAGGTACTGTAGTACAATCCTATCCTATGTTGGCTACATAGTTTATGAGTTCGAGTAATTTATTTTACTCTCACCCATATCGGTGTTCAATACTACTTCCAAAATACTTTATATACCTCATACTTAGTGATAATAAATTCTTGAAATTTGGCTTTCTTGGGAACTTACACCAGCTTACTACATAGCTTTCTCATACAACTCCTTTAACTTAACTGAACACTAGAATGAACTCAGTGACTCAGAACATGCTAAATTCTTGGCTAATATATGAAAATATATCTTTAAAATGCACTTCTTGAACTGAGTTTTAACGGTACACAACTAATCTTTTCTTTTCTTGAAATAGCAACAAGATTTTCCAAGAAAATCAACGATAATGAATCTTGATCATAATTGAATATAGACTTAAAAACAATTCTTGACTTGGATGTTATAGAGACCAACAATCATGATATTCGTCAAGAATCTATAAAATTTTCCATAAAATTTGACATACTTTACAAAGTTACAGGAATTCTTAGTATCAATCAATGCTTGCAAGTTCATGGATAAAACTTAGTTTCGACTCCTACAGATATTGTCAAAATAATACTTTTAGGTGGCCTTACATACCTTGGAATGAGTTCTTGAGGAATTAAAAGGAAAATCTTGAATGCCCTAGTTGTTCTTGATCGTACGCTTTAAGTACTGGGGAAGGGCTTCTTGTTCTTGAGAGAATGAAAGAGTAGAAATACATTTTTAGAACTGAGTATGACTTTAAAATAGAATAATTTAGGATATGAGGTGTGAGAAAGGTCAAAATTACCCATCCCCATTAACAGAACAAATCTGCTCTAGAAATACACTAGTGTGCAATGCACACTAGTGTTATTTCTCACTTTTCATAAATTCTCACTTTTCGTCGAAATTCAAAAAAACAACAAAGTGTGGTTTAGCGTCCACTCCATGTCGCGGAAGGGGCGTGGAAACCCCACTATTTTGGGCTTTCTTGAAGAAAAATAATTTACGTTTTTTTTGAGTTTTTGTCGAGTCGAGACCATTTTTCGACTTGATTTTTTGCACTAATCATAAATCTGATTTCGGATTTGCAAACGAAGCAAGGGAAGATACGTTACGCGCAAGGTCAATTCTAGGGGTATTTTCTTCATTTCACTAGGTCTTACAATATCTCCTCCTTGGGATAATTCGTTCTTGAATGATAAAGATACAAACAAAGCTAGCTCAAACCACAAGATTTTCTAACTTAATAAACATAAATATTCAAGCTAAAAAGATGAAAGTTTACCTTCAAGATCCTCACTTAGGCCAATGAACAAGTGTAGGTACTTGACCTTCATGTCTGCTTTTGCTTCGTATGTGGCATCCTCCACGAATTGGTTTCTCCGCAATACTTTGACCGAAGCTATCTCTTTGGTCCTCAACTTGCGAACTGTCGGTCTAATATTTGCACCGGAATCTCTTCATAAGACAAGTTGTCCTTAATCCCAACACTTTCAACTGGGACAACTAGAGAGGGATCTCCCAAGCACTTCTTAAGCATGTAAATATGAAACACCTGATGTATACTACTTAACTCTGCTGGTAACTCTAACTTGTAAGCAACGCTACCTACTCTTCTCAGAATCTGATATGGCCCAATGTATCATTGGCTGAGCTTCCCCTTCTTCCCGAATTTCATAACGCCCTTCATTGGAGATACCTTCAAGTATATCCAGTCACCTATCTCAAACTCCAAATCTCTTCTTCTAAAATCTATGTATGACTTTTGTCTCCTCTGAGCTGTCTTGAGACTCTCCTGGATAACCTTCACTTTTTCCATAGCTTGATGGACTAGATCAGGTCCTATCAACCCTGCCTCACCTACTTCAAACCACCCTATGGGTGATCTATACCTTCTCCAATCAAGAGCCTCATATGGTGCCATCTGTACGCTGGCCTGAAAACTATTATTGTAAGAGAACTCAATGGAAGGTAAATGATCAAACAAATTAGCTTTAAAGTCGATCATGCAAGCTCTCAACATATCTTCCAAGGTCTGTATAGGTCATTCTGCTTTCCCGTCTGTCTGTGGATGGAAAGCTGTACTAAGATTTACCTTCGTACCAAGCCCTTTCTGAAAGGACTTCCAAAACTGTGTTGTAAACTGAGCTCCTCTGTCTGAAATAATAGATATAGGTACCCTGTAGAGCCTAACAATCTCCTTTAGATAGAGTCTGGCATAATCCTCAGCTGTATCAGTCATCTTAACTGGTAGGAAGTGAGATGACTTGGTCATTCTATCTACTATGACCCATATCGAATCATGCTGTCTACGGGATCGAGGTAAGCCCATTACGAAGTCCATATTAATCATCTCCCATTTCTATTCCAGAATCTCTATGTTCTGGGCTACACCACAAGGCCTTTGGTGCTTAACCTTAACTTGCTGGCAATTTGGGCATCTAGACACAAACTCTACAATGTCCTTCTTCATACCTTCCCACCAATAGACTCCCCGCAAATCTCTATACATCTTTGTTGCACCAGGGTGGATAGAGTATCTGGTATTATGAGCCTCAGCCAAGATCCTATCTATAAGGCCGTCAACATTTGGCACACACAACCTGCTTTGGTACCTCAAGACACCATCTCCCTCTTTTGAGAACACTAATACTTTCTGCTTCTAAATATCTTCTTTCAATTGGAGGAGATAGGATCCCTGTCTTGCTTTTCTTTCATTTTTACCACCAAAGATGACTCTAACCCATTTCTGATAATGGCTCCACCTTCGTCAGAATCTTCAATCTGCATCCCCAAGCGGACTAGTCTATGCACCTCCTTAGCTAACTCTTTCTTTTCATTCTCAAAATGGGTTGTGCTCCCCATGGTCACCCCGCTAAGAGCATTAGCAACCACATTAGCTTTACCTGGATGATAGAGGATACTCATATCATAGTCTTTCAGCAGCTCCAACCATCTCTTCTATCTCAAATTTAGCTCCTTCTGGCCAAACACATACTGCAAACTCTTGTGGTCCGTGAATACATCCACGTGCCCACTATTAGGTAGTGTCTCTAGATCTTCAAAGCAAATACCACCGTTGCAATCTCAAGATCATGAGTTGGGTAATTCTTTTCATGAACCTTAAGTTGTCTGGAGGCATATGCTATCACTTTGCCTCTCTGCATTAATACACAACCCAAGCCAACTCTGGAAGCATCAAAAAATAACCACGAAATCATCAACTCCATCCGGTAGGGATAAGACTGGGGTTTGGTCAACCTAGTCTTCAACTCTTGGAAACTCTTCTCACAAGCTTCTAACCATTTGAACTTAGCCTTCTTCTGAGTTAGCTTGGTTAAGGGAGATGAAATAGAAGAAAACCCCTCTACAAACCATCTATAGTACCCCGCCAAGCCTAAGAAACTCCTTATCTCAGTGGGAGTTATGGGCCTTGGCCAATTCTTTACCGCTTCAATCTTTTGGGAATCAACTTGCATACCCTTACCAGAAACAATGTGCCCCAGAAATGCCATAGACTCCCACCAGAACTCACACTTAGAAAAATTAGCATATAGCCACTGATCCTTAAGGGTCTGAAGGATAACTCTAAGATGGTCTGCATGCTCCTCCTTACTATGGGAGTAGATCAAGATATCATCTATGAACATGATAACAAACATATCTAGGTATGAATTCAATACCCTGTTCATACGATCCATGAAAGTTGTTGGTGTATTCGTCAACCCGAAGGACATGACCAAAAACTCATAATGGCCATATCGGGTTCTCATAGCTATCTTAGGAATGTCTTTCTCTCTAACATTAAGTTGATGATACCCAGATCTAAGATCTATCTTGGAAAAACAAGTAACACCCTGAAGTTGGTCGAATAAGTCATCAATTCTGGGAAGAGGATACTTGTACTTAATGGTGACCTTGTTCAACCGATGGTAATCTATGCACATCCGAAGAGAACCATCCTTTTTATGCACAAAAAGAATTGGAGTACCCCAAGGTGAGATGCTTCGTCTAATAAAACCCTTATCTAAAAGATCTTTCAGCTGAAACTTTAAACTTTTTATCTCCAAAGAAGACATTCGGTAAGGAAGAATAGATATGGGTTGAGTATCTAGAAGAGTGTCTATCCCAAAGTCTATCTCCCTATTAGGAGGGACTCCAGAAAGATCCTTAGGAAAGGCTTCTGGGAACTCATTCACAACAGGAATAGATTGGAGAGCTAGTGCCTCGGCACGAGAACTCTGACCTCGGACTAGGTGATATATACATTCCTTGGAGATTAACATTCTAGCTTTGAGATATGATACAAACTGACTTCAAGGAACGACTGAGCTACCCCTCCACTCTAAGGAGTGGTTCGTTATGAAACTGAAATTTGACTAATCTGGTTCTGCAATCTATGGATGCATACCTAGCATAAAGCCAATCCATGCCTAGGATGACATTAAACTCTACCATATCTAACTCCACCAAATCAGTTATAATAATTTTATGATAAATGAAGACTGGACATCCTTTATAGATCCTTTGGGCTAAAATGGACGTTCCATTAGGAGTAGAAACACTGAAAGGCTCATGAAGACATTCTGGATTAACCCCAAACTTCATTGCTACAAATGGGGTTACAAATGACAAAGTGGCTCCTGGGTCTAACAATGCATAAACATCATAAGTAAAGATTTTGAGCATACCTATAACTACATCTGGTGAATTCTCCTGCCCCTGTCTAGTGCCCATGGCATACAAGCGGTGTGTGCCCTCACTTGTCCCTACTGTAGTACCCCTATGAGGTGGCTTACCCTGCGGTGCTAAAGAGACTATCTCTGACCTGGTGTCTCTCATATTCTGCTTCCCCATAGGACAATCCTTCAAGAAATGCCCCACCTGACCATATTTGAAACAACCATTTGTGCACATAAGGCACTCTCTGGGATGATATCTATCACACTTACCACAAGTAGGATAGCGATTTGATCCTAAAGCTACGCTGCCCTGTGACTGGCTGCCCGAAAACCTACGGTGTTGTGATCCCTGCTCATTTCTGATCCTCGGTGGTGGTGCACTAGCTGGTGAAGGTGCTGGTCTAACTGTCTTAGGCTGGAAAGATGAGTGACCTCCACCTCCAGTCCCTCTCTTACCTGACTCCTAACCTGATGGCCAGTAAGAATTCCTCCCTATCCTGCATTTTCTCCTCCTCTACTTTCTGCTCATACGTCATCAAACGGGTTATATCCATGTCCCCAATCAACATCGCATTCCTGCCCTCTCTCTTAGTCATTCAAGAGAGCTCGAATACGAAGAGGTCCATCCTAGTATGCATATCTGCCACCATAGCTGGAGCGTAACGGGATAGCTGAGTAAACTTGAGGTTATACTCTCGTACACTCATATTCTCCTGCTTCAAGTTCAGAAATTCTCTCACCTTAGCCTGCCTCATCTCTCTAGGAAAGTACTGTCCCAAGAAGGCCTCCTCAAACACTGCCCTAAGTAACTGCTGGCACTCCATCTGCCTTACTCCTTCCATTGGTCAAACCAGAGTCTAGCTACCCCCTTAAGCTGATAGGTAGCCAACTCAACCCACTCAACATCAGCTATACGCATCACCTAGAACACCTTCTGAAGCTCCTCAATAAAATTCTCCGGATCCTCCTTCACATCAGATCCCGTGAACTCTGGTGGGTTCATTCTCAAAAACTCTCTAACTCTAGCGGTATTCGCCCCATCATTCCTGTCATCTCCCTAGTGAGCTCCCTGAGTAGCAACTGCCTGAGCCAAAGTTTGAATGGCCTGGCAAAGATCAGCGTTAGTAATGTCATCTTGTTGTGGCTTCTCCACAGGCATAATTGGGCCCTTAGGTTCCTCCGAAATTCAGCCAGGCTGGTTTGTGTTCCTTCTGGCTGGGCGTCCTCTGCCCCTAACTGGTCTGTGTTAGCTCTACGAGGAGGCATGATATAAATACAAGGTGTGAACGTATGAGTTATAGGGGACTTCGCAGAGATATATTCTGAAGCACGAGATAAAGAATAACAAGAAATGATGACACTTCCTAATATCTCATAGCCTCCCTATTGTAGATATGGTGTGTTTCACACCCATAATACAAACTCTACTAGACACGGTTCCATAGACTCCTTAGGACTCTTGAGTTTTGTGCTCGGATACCAAGTTTGTCATGTCCCGAGCCTACACCGTGGACGTGGCCGGCACTCAGAAACCATTTCTAGTCCCAAGTGAACTACTTGACCTGGCTACTTACTCAACGGAAGACTTAATAATGATGAAAAAAGCCATAAAGCAACAAGGATAAGCTAAAACAGTCTGCATAACTAAATAAGAAAGCTTTTTAAGTAATGTCTAAATAACTGGAGACTGAACTACTAAGCACCTGGTCTATGGAATCTCTACTAATACTGTCTGAATGGACTACTGAGATAGGACCCAAGTAGCCAGAACTAAAAATAAAGCTAAAAAGAAATCTCATGAATCAAAGGAGCCTCAGACTGAGAAAAGGCCTCACCAATAAGTTGATAGCTGGCAGGTTCTCAACGAAGCGACTGCTGAGGAACTCTGTCACCTACGTCTGCATCATAAAATGATACAGGTCCTAAGGACGTTAGTACATGGAATGTACGGTATGTAAGATGGCCAAAACATTTAAACAGTATATCATCATACTTCTCAAAAGACATAAACATAATTCATAATTACATAGCAATAATCATAAAGGTTGGTATGCTGAAAATAACATATTCAAAACTAATATGTAAAAACTTAGTTTCTTAGCTTGGGGAGTTTCTCTAACCGACAACCACCCACTATGAGCTTTGTAGTGATACAACATCTTGCCCATGTTGCCAGATCCGTCCCATACTTTTTTGAGGTAGGGGACAAATAACTAGGGGAGTGGATCTATCCCAAAACTGGGACATCTCAGTGGCTAATGAGGAAGGTACTGTAGTAAAATCCTATCTAATATTGGCTACATAGTTTATGAGTTCGAGGAATTTATTCTACTCTTACCCATATCAGTGCTCCATACTACTCCCAAAATACTTTATATAACTCATACTTAGTGATCATAAATTCATGAAATCTGGCTTTCTTGGTAACTTAGTCTAGCATACCACATAGCTTTCTCACACAACTCCTTTAACTTAACTGAAAACTAGAATAACTCAGTGACTCGAGACATGCTAAATTCTTGGCTACTATGTGAAAATGTATCTTTAAAAATGCACTTCTTGAACTTAGCTTTAAAGGTACTCAACTAATCTTTTTTTTTTCTTGAAATAGCATCAAGATTTTCCAAGAAATTCAACGGTAACGAATCTTGATCACAATTGAATATAGACTTAAAAACAATTCTTGACTTAGATGTTATAGAGACCAATAATCATGATGTTCGCTATGAAATTTGACATACTTTACAAAGTTACGAGAATTCTTAGTATCAATTGATGCTTGCAAGTTCATGGATAAAATTTAGCTTCAACTCCTACAGATATTGTCAAAATAATACTTTTAAGTGATCTTATATACCTTGGAATGAGTTCTTGAGGAATTGAAAGGAAAATCTTGAATGTCCTAGTTGTTCTTGATCCTATGCTTTAAGTTCTGGGAAGGGTTTCTTGTTCTTGAGAGAATGAAAGAGTAGAAATACGTTTTTAGAATTGAGTACGACTTAAAAATGGATTAATTTAGGATATGGGGTGTGGAAAAAGTCAAAATTGCCTCTCCCCATTAAAAGAACAAATCTTCTCCAGAAATACACTACATCGCGCACTAGTGTTATTTCTCACTTTTTCGTAAATTCTCACTTTTCGTCGAAATTCGAAATAACAACAAAGTGTAGTTCCGCGTCCACTCCATGTCGCGGAAGGGGCGCGGAAATCCCACTGTTTTGAGCTTTCTTGAAGAAAGATAATTCGCATTTTTTTGAGTTTTTGTCGAGTCGAGACCATTTTTTGACTCGATTTTTCGCAAAATCCGGTCTCGGATTTGCAAACGGAGCAATGGAAGATACGTTACGTGCAAGGTCAATTCTAGGGGTATTTTCGTCATTTCACTAGGTGTTACAAAAAGTGATTTTATTTATTTATTTGTTATATTAATTAAAATCATAAATGTGTTTACATATGAATTTAAATCATATATTGTCTTATTCAATAGCTATTAAAATTTCAGTTAATGACCTTTCATATAGTGTAATATCTTTATATTTTATCATCAATTCAAAAGACGTTACATCGAAAGGAGGACAAAATATTTCGTCACGTTAATCTTCTTGTTTATGGATTAAAACTATAACTACAACAACAACAACATACCCAGTAAAATCCCACAAGTGGAGTTGGGGAGGATAGAATGTACGCAGACCTTACCACAACCATAGAAGTAAAGAGGTTGTTTCCTGGGAACCCTCATCTCAAAATCCGTAGAAAAAACTAGATATGACAAAAGGAAGGGAAGGGAACAGAACAGAAAAGAGCAACTAATATTGACAGTATGTAAATAAGATAAACTAACACACAACATGACATGTAAAGCGACCACATGACAAAAAAACACCTAACCCTACCATTAGCCTACTACTCTAATTCGCGACCTCCACTTTTTTCTATCTAAGGTCATGTCCTCAATAAGATCAAGTTCCGTCATATCCTGTCTAATCACCTCCCCCCAGTACTTCTTCAATCTACCTCTATCCCTCCGAGTATCTCCCAAAACCAACCTCTCGCACCTCCTAACAGGATCATCGGCACTCTTTCTGTGCACATGTCCAAACTATCGCAGCCTCGCTTCCCTCATCTTTTCGACCACTGGGGCCACCCCTAGCTTCTCCCGGATGGTCTCACTCCTAACCTTGTCACTCCTGGTGTGACCACACATCCATCTCAGCATCCTCATCTACGACATGCATCTTCTAAACATGTGCCTTCTTAATTGGTCAACACTCCACTCCATACAACAACGATGGTCTAACCACCATTCTGTAAAACTTACCTTTGAGAGCTTATGGATTAAAACTAAGGATATTTTATTTTTTTTAAGCAAATAATATGTTAAATATGAAGCAATTGTAGAAGTTAACAGTTTAAATAAATAGATTAAGAATTTTAATATTTTATTAATCTTGAGCATGAAAAAGACAATGATAAAACATAAATAAGTTTTCAATAAATAAAATCTTCCAAAACTTTGAGCCAATACATTTAACTTATAAGGCAAATATCCTTTCTTAGTATGTTTTCACACATGACCGTGAATTTAAGTAACTAATAGATAATTGTTACAATTTTCTTGTCTATGAATTTTAAGAATAATAAAAGTAAATCATCTATATTTACAATAAATATGTCCAATATTTTAACGACATATATGCAAAATGTAATCTCAAACAGTGAAGTAGTAAGGGCAACAGATATACGGCTACAAAGAAAACCCTCAAGTAAACAAACCATCAGTATTATTAAATAATAGTTCAAATACATAACATATATTAAAAAAATATAAAATTATGAGCATTATTTTAACGTGACCCTAAAATAATTGAGAAGGACAATAATAAGAGAAGACATATAATAATTAATTCGATATAACAAATGAAGATTCTGTAGCAATATTACAATTGCAGCCATCATATATTTAATACAATAATAAATATGAATATTTATAATAAATACTCTTTATAAATATTACTAATGTTATCAATTACGAGCACAATAACATTAAGTTAGTTGCCCCTAAATATATTTTTATAGAAATAAATATTACAAATTAAAAAAAGAAAATTACTTAGTGTATATTTTGTTACATTGAATTAACCAATGACATAAGATAATCCATTTATTTAAAAAAGGAAATGGCATTATAGAAGCAAAAGATAGATAACAGTCAGATCTTGAGGTAGATGTTTAGGTTAGGTTTTTCACTATTTTCTCTATTTTGTTTTCACTTTTCTCGTTTTAGACTAACAAACAAAACACATGTATTATTTTAACTAATTTTGGACTAACAAAAGCATAGGAAATTAAATAGTTAAATAAAAATAAAATATAATCAAAAATGCAAATTATATAGTTATTTATTACTATAAAATAAATAACCTTTTCTTTATATCTAATATTTTTTTTGTGATTATTTTTGTTAAATTTAACATTAAAATAAAAAATAACACATTGTTTATCCTATATTATGAGGAATTATCATTCGTAACATTTCATTTATTTTAAAAAATATTTTAGTTGCAATAACTATAGTATATTTTAGGAATGAACATGGGACATTCAATAGAAAAGAAAAGTAAAACTAACCTTTTGTTGCTCCTTTGACAAATCATTCATGTATTAAGAGATCTATAAAGTGAAATTAAAACTTTAACTAACCCATGCAATATTAATTTTCGTATTCTTAAAATTCTTGGATTTGGATTTTTTATTTAGTCACTTAGTTACTTTATATTTTAATCAAATTAATACAATTAAAGTACTCGTGTATTTATAATTTATAATACTTTTTATATTGCAATTGCAATAACTTTTTGATCTTGATTCTTTATTTTTTTTTTTTTTTTGAATTTTTTTCGCAAAAAAAAATATGTAGAAACAAATGATAAAATAAGGATTTACACCAATACAAATAAGTTATACTAAATATGGGGAGGGGCCAAAAAAAAATTCAAAAGAAGATCAAAAGATTTTCTTTTTTGTTTTTTTTTTTAGAAAAACGAATATCAATTACATGATTGCAGGTCTTTCAATCGACAAATAATTGTCTAAATAAGCATTGTTTATGGCTGTGAACCTTTATTTCTTGCTACGTTGAGTGTTGTGTCCCATATTTGGATCATAGTAACAACTAGATATCTAATCAAAATAATCTTCAATAAATAATCATACTCACGAATCATCTTGTAAGTCATTTATACTTTCTCCTTCTAGCCACCACATTCACCTATCATTGAAAATGTCATTATAATCTCAGTATTCGAAGAAATTTTCAAAGAAAAAAAAATAAAATCATCAATTTTTGAATTATTAAAGCCATGAAGGATGAAAAAAAATTCAAGCAAAGGAGAATAAAAACTAACCATCACCGCAATTTAATACGTTATCATTAAATAAATAGTTCACAAAAGAATAATAATCATCAAATTTTCAAAATTGCAAATATAAATATTCTCTTTTGAGAGATGTTTTTTATTATAATGCAGTGCAAGTAAATACATATGATTTTAATTTTGTGCATGAAGAGAATATTGTGGGGAGATGGGTTAGTATAGTTATGGGGATAATGGAAGCAGTTATCTCTTTTTATTAATTTTGAAAACCGCATCTTTTCTTTTAAATTGCTACTGCATTTTTAGGATAGTAAGTAGTGGGAAGTTAACGTGCAGTTAAGAGTGTTTTTAGTTTAAAAATTAAAATTTATTATTTAAATTATATAATTAGTTAATTTTAATAATAGTTGTATGAATATTTGATAAATTATATGGTGCTGATATGTGATACTTTTTACTTTTCATATTATATAGATATATAGATTGGAAAAAGGAAAATAAATAAATAATGAATGTGTGGCGGAAAAAAAAGATCTCTAATTGTACCTTAAAGATATGGTTCCTACTATTTCCATCCATAAATTTTAACATGCTATCCTTGGTGATGAATTTAATTTATAAATTTGTTTAGAAATGTAAAAGTTTTATGACTATAAATTTTATTTAAAATATTGAAACATTGAAAAAAAAAAACTTAACAAATATGATCTGAACAAAAGTTAAAAAAATATATATATTAAATAATCAATACGTGAGTTGTGCAATTATGCAACTGCTTTGTTTTCATATTTAATATTTTTGTAACATTAATATTTGATATTATTAAAAGTAATTTGTATTTATTAATTGTCATGTATGTATTTATAATTAGTGTAAAAATTATAATGATAATTAA
>JAABOM020059575.1:0-12676 GCA_011800125.2 Solanum clarkiae
AATCATTGAATTCTCTTGAGTTTACATATTCCCTTGGGTTCGACCTTAACGTTTGTTAGATTTTATTTCTTGACAACAATCACTTTATCCTTAAAAAGGAGGTGTAACTTGCGCAACATCAAGATTACCATCATCGAAGCAATACACATACACCCACATGATTTTCAACTCAACAACTAACACCCAACATGGTCATTAGCACACGTACCCCATCAAAAATAATTGAGCATGCTTCTCCAACCCTTCTAGCCCCGTATGAATGACTTAACATCAAAATTACACACTCATGTCATCACACACCGAATATCACACATACAGTCAATTCAATTTCATGGTGATGATTCCATGGGCACCAAAACACATCATTCAAAATGGGCAAAGGCAACCATACCAAATTCTGATTCTACACACATATTCAAACATGGGAAACCAAAATTCAATTATCAACATGTCAATTTTCACACATGGGTTTGTGTCTAAAACAACAATTCTCGATATAATTTTCAATTTAATCATACAAGAAATGAAAACTTTATGGTATTAAATTAACGAAAAACTTACCGAATTACATGATTAAATTATAGAAGATGAAAGAGGTGATGAGACACTAAAAACTCTAGGTCGCCGAAAAAATCTTGCCGAAAAAATGGAGGGGTGGTCATTGTCAGTGGTAGGATGTTTTATGGTGGGGTATGGCCGGGCACAATTCATAAATTAAGGCTCAAATGGGTCAAAATGTTTTTACCCCAATATTTATACTTTGACAGGGTCAATTAAAAATTGATACGCTTGGACTCTATGAAACCCTGATTATGGGCTGTAAAGTTTTGTATGGCTCGTGAATTGTGATTTTGTAGAACATGAAAACCCTAGTTTTCAGGGTCTAGGTTTCATAGACTAGTCTACGAGTTATAATATAATGTATGACTTGTAGAGTTGGCCATTGAAACCCCAACACTTGGCCAAAATTTCAAAAAACATACCTGGGGTCCATAAACCAGATTCGTAACTCATAGTTTTATCTATAGATCGTAAAGTTGGCTCATGGACTGGAGTGCACAACTTGTTGCTCACTAGAAGCGTCTACAAGATGGTATGTGGGTCATAAAGTGATTTATGACCTGTAGAACTAGTTGTAGAGGCACTTCCTGATGCCCTTCTCAGCCAAGAATGGCTAACTTAACCATATGCCTACACATTCTTCACAGAACACACTGTTACCCTATATGCAACCAACCCAATGTCCAAGATTACAATTAAAATACAAGAAAATAAACTACATACAGGTTTGGAAACTAAAAACAAGGCTACAACTACAACTATGACATCAAAAATCTTGGGTTGTCTCCCAAGTAGTGCCTGATTTATTGTCGTAGCACGACTTGGACAACTTAGTTACTCAGGCTTCACCAAGTGCCCAGACTTCATTCTTTAAATCATTTGATCTCTTCATAGCCTAATAGATATTGAAGATAACTTCTTCGTCATTCAATCTAAACCTGAGTTGATCGACTTCCATATCCACTAGAGCTTGACCAATGGCCAGGAATGGTCTTCCCAAGATGATCGGGATGCTGAAGTCAACTTCAAAATCGAGGATCACAAAGTCAGCGGGGAAATATGAATTCTTCAACCTTCACAAGTAGATCATAGAGTATCCCCACAGGCTTCTTCACTGGGCGATCAGCCATTAACAACCATATGCTCGTCGGAGTAGGGTCCCCAATCCTAGATTCTTAAAGACCACAAGGGGCATTAATTAATATTGGCACCTAGATACATAATACCCTTGCAAACTCCATATCTCGAATAATGAAGAGTATGGTAAAAGCATCGATATCTTCTCAGTTTTGGACCAAGGACCTTGTAGTAATCGCACTGCAATGTTGAAGCTCTTGAGAGATCTCCTGACTCATGGTGCACTTCTTTGTAACCAGGTCCTTCATGCACTTTGCATACCCTGGCATCTTCTCCAATGCCTCTATGATAGAGATGTTGATGGAGAGTTTTTTCAGCATGGAGAGAAAGTGCTTGAATTTGCCTTTCTCCTCCTTTTTGATTCTTTCAGGGAAGGGAGGAGGAGGCCTGGGAATGGGCTTCAATTCTATGGCGCATCAACAGCTTCACTCAATCTATCCTTGCCACGATCATCTCATCCACATCTTTGGCCACAACTATCTCCTATCGAACATTATCCTCATCAATTGGCATAGGAGGATCAATGGTACTCTTGCCACCACGAGTTGTAATGGCCATGCACTGCCCTTTATTTTTAGGGTTTGGAACTGTGTTGCTAGGAAGTGTACCCCTCTAGCGCTGATTTAGTTGAGTCGATACCTGATCGAACTATTGCACAAACTATTTGATGGCAACAAAATGAGAGTCAATTTTCTGATTAATACTGGAGATTTCATATTTCATCCCCCTCAGAGTCTCATCTTATGTCTTAGCTTTCTTCAGCAGACGATCAAATATGTCCTCAATTCTTGAGCTACTCATACCTGCATTACGGTTATGTGGTGCCACGTAGGGACCATCTTTGCAACCCTAATTTGCATCTCTATATTGGCCCCGATTTCGGTCATAGTATCCTCCATGATTGTACCTGAAAGTCCATCCTGATTGAAGTTTCGACCTTGGTTTCCTTGACCTTGGCACCAATAGTCATGATTAGACCATTGAGCATTGGTGCGAAAACACCCCCTCTAATCAAAAATTGAAAAAGTGTCCTCTTCATAGTAAGGATCATCATACATGGGTACACGTGGAGGCTGATGGACAACTACATTAACTCGCTCATGATTTTGCTTCATCATTATCTCTATGCCTATACAGATTTGGGAAAGATCTTGCATAATCTCTTCATTTATCTTAGCTTGCTCCGAACCAATACTAATAGTGCATGAACTTTTGGTAGATGCACTGTCTCTCTACCCCCATGCACGATTGGTCTTGACCACCTTCTCCATCCTTTCGGCAATCCTTGCAAATGGTTGATCTAACAACATGCCCCCATAATACTATCAACACAAGCCTGACTATTTACATCAAGGGCACGATAGAAGATCTACACCAAGGCATCATCGACAATCTTGTGGTCCGGGACAATTCTCAAGAATTTAATAAATTGCTTCCATGTAGTAATGACTGAATCATCAGGAAATTGCTCAAAGTTGCTGATCTGATCTTACAACTTGAACTTTTTCGACCTCAGAAAGTACCTCTCCAAAAAGGCCTTCTGCAATTCAACCTATTAGTGATCAAACTCAGCAGGAGCTCAGATAGCCATAGTGTTGCATTACCTGTAAGAGACAATGGGAGGACATGAAGTCCCACAGCATCCATAGATAGATTTTGCGTTCCGATTACACTCTTGCAGACAAATGCAACATTATATATGTTATACTTCATTTTAACTCGAGGCCAAATGGTGTACAACATATTGGTAATTTCTAAATTAATTAACTTAAGGAGTTTTTCACAACCCAAGCCTAGTCCCTAGACGTAACACGGCGAATGGGAACCCGAAGTGACCCCAAACAAGCCTCTTAGCATATCATTTACACATCCTTGGTCGCGAAAGCAATTAAATAACAACAAGAGAGAATATATAAGGATAAAGGGACTAAGGGGAGTCTTTTATTGCATAAATCATAAAGAGTCAAATATCAAAGCATGATTACATCACTTGTCCAATAGCACCTCTAAATATAGACTTGAGCGAGGGCTAAGACACTTTCCTGGCTCACCATCATAGTGTAAAGAGTTTGACATTAAGAAATGAAAAAGGAAAGAGTAGCATAGCTAATGTCCCTGAACTTTGAGGACTCATCAATAGCTTATCTTCAAAGATGTCACAACTAGCCACGGGGAGGATGATCGAAAGGAGCTCTGGTCACTACATAGTAACATCATGTAGGCATAAAGTATGCGTTAGTACATTTGAATGTCCCAAGCATGTAGGATGCAATGCAACAAGACATAGGCAACATAATCAAAATGCATAAACATAGATAATGGATAGTATAATAATAATATGACATGTATGATCAATGCTTGAAGTAAAACATGCTTGTATAAAACATTTTATAGGTGTAAAAAGAGACTATCATCATAGACCAAGCAAACTAGTACTTGAAATCCAAGGCATACCACCCCTTGGGAAGTGATTGAGGAATCTACCACTCAATTGGTAGATGGGCATTCCACCCCCCATCAAAGTGATTGAGGAATCTACCCCTCAATTGGTAGATGGGCATCCCACCCCCTATCAAATTGGTCAAGGTATATAACCCTCAACATGGTAGATGGGCAGACCACCCCCATCAAAGTGGTCAAGGTATATACCTCTCAACATGGTAGATGGGCATATCACCCCCCATCAAAGTGATTAAGGCATATCACCCCCTCAACTAGGTGTGGTCAACTTGCAAGACTATAGATACTTTTCATGAAATCAACACATAAATACATTACCTTCATCATCATGTAGTCACTGCTCATACGCCATGGAAGAGATCATCATTAATTCAAGAACCCTTAACCGGACATTTAGTAAACACTTGGTGGGTGTACAATGCTAATTCAAAAATCTTGCAATTCAAGAGTGAAATCATGTGAAAAACTTAATGTAAATCAACCCACCAACACATGATAACACCCTCATACAACATACATCAAAATCCCTCATCAAATCTTATAATAGATTATAGATTCATAGCTCAAAACATGCTTAAACAGTCCACATTTCATGAAACCCCAACATAATTTATTATCAATTCATAGTAAGAAGTACCCATAGATAAATCAACTTGAAAACATGCAATTTACATAAAAAGGATGGTTGGGCACCATGGGTGTAAGGACCCAAAGATTGAAACTCACATACCTCAACTTTGGAGATTTCCATGATGAAGATTTGAATGAGAACTTGAAGCTTCAATGAATTTCTTGAATCCGAAAATGAGTTTGCAATATTTAAATTTGGGTAAAATATTTGGTTAAGTGTTAGAGAGGGTTTTGGGGAATGTCTGGAATGATATGGGGTTGAAAAATGACTAAGTATAGGTTTTTTTACGCATAAATATATTAGGCTCAAGACCCCAAGGCCTTGGACCGAACTAGAAAAACTGGCAACAAAATGTGCTGGTCCCCGCCCAGGCCGCATTGTGCCAGGGGCGTGGATCGATTCTGTTTTTCATCAACTTTGGAAAATCAAATTTTGATATGGTTGCTCTAAAGTTATACCCATTTCTGATACAATTTTCCTCCAGTCACAAATATGAAATCATATTTTCGATATCACACACGAATTTTGAGGTATATCAAAACTACGAATTTGGGCATTTTCGAGGCACATTTTTGGGTACTTTTTGGGGCATTTCAATATATCTCCCTTGGGAACATTCGTCCCCGAATTTCAAAGAAACGTACATAAGAGAAGTAATCAAGATAATTTCAGCCCAACACATGAATGCAACAAACGCAATAAAACACCATTTTTAAATCCCAACATAAGTGTCAAAATCACCATGAACTTGTCAACATAAATGTGAGTGCATACAAATGAAATAAGGGTTGAAACCTAATACTTGAAATTACATAGGGGACTTAAATTAGTACCTTAGGCTTGACTATAATGGAAGAGATAGGGATATCACTTTTACATGTCTGCCTCAGCTTCCCATGTAGCACTCTCAACTTGTTGGTTCCTTGAAAGGACCTTAACGGAAGCTACATCCTTGTTCCTCAACCTCTTGACTTGTCTATCCAAAATTTCTACCGAAACCTCTTCATAAGTCTAATTGTCTTCAACAACACCCACAATATCAAGAGGCATAATAGCTCTTGGGTTACCCACACACTTCCTCAACATAGACACATGGAAGACCGGATGAACCATATTCATATCATTGGGCAACTCTAACTCATAGGCCACCTTACCAATCCTCCATACCACTGTATAAGGATCCACAAATCTTGGACTCAATTTATCTTTTTTACCAAAACGAACCACACCCTTTATGGGTGAGACCTTCAAATAGACCCAATCACCAACCTTGAATTCAAGATCCTTTCTCCTCACATCAGCATAGAACTTTTGTCGACTTTGAGCCGTTTTCAACCTTTCCCTTATCATCCTCACCTTATCCATGGCCTCCATAACCAAATCCGGGCCTAACAAAGTATCTCCCCCATCTCAAACCATCCAACCGGGGAGCTACAATGTATACAATAGAGAGCCTCAAAAGGAGCCATACCAATGCTTGAATGATAACTATTACTGTAAGCAAACTCAATGAGTGGAAGGTGATCATCCCAAGTACCCTTCAACTCCAAAACACAAGCTCTAAGAATATCCTCAAGATTTTGGATAGTTCTTTCGACTTGGCCACCCGTTTGAGGGTGAAAGGCTGTAATAAGCTTTACCTTTCTACCAAGACCTCTTTAGAAGGACCTCCAAAAGTAAGAAGTGAATTAAGCACTACGATCCGATATGATAGACAAAGGCACCCCATGAAATATAACCAAATCATGAATGTAAAACCTAGCATAATCTTCGGCATCATAAGTAGTTTTAACCGGTAGGAAATGAGCCGACTTTTGCATTCTATCAACCACAACCCAAATAGAATCAAAATGTTTTCGATTCTTAGGAAACCTAACCACAAAATCCATGTTAATTTCTTTCCACTTCCAAGTAGGAATTTCTATATCTTGGGCTAGGACACCCGACTTTTGATGCTCAGCTTTCACTTGTTGGCAATTATGACAATCGGATACAAACTTAGCAATGTCTCTCTTCATATCACCCCACCAGAACACTGCCCTTAAATCTTTATAGATCTCTGAAGAACCGAGGTGGATGGAATAGGAAGAATTATGAGCAAAATCTAAAATCTTCTCTCTCAAGTCATCAACATTAGGCACATATAACCTACCTTGGTACTTAAGGGTACTATCTCCCCCTTGGGAGAAAACCTCCACTTTGCCAACTTTTACCAAGGCCTTTAACTCTAACAAGGTGGGGTCAAGATCTTGCTTTGACTTCACCCCCTTAATCAATGAAGATTTAGAACTATCAACAACCTGTACCCCACCATTGTCCAACACTCCCAACTAACTCCCAATCTAGCCAACCGATGGACCTCCCTAGCCACCTCTTTGCCATCATCATCAACATGAGCTAGGCTACCCATAGACACCCCACTCAAAGCATCGTCCACAATATTAGCCTTACTGGGGTGATAATACAAACTTATATCATAGTCCTTAAGAATCTCTAACCACCTTCTTTGTCTCAAGTAGAGATCTTTTTGGGTGAACACATATTGGAGACTCTTATGATCGATGAACACATAATATGGACCCCATAAAAGTAATGATGTCAAATCTTCAAAGCAAGTACCACAGCGACCAATTTAAGGTCGTAGGTAGGATAATTCTTTTCATATACCTTAAGTTGTCTAGAGGCATAAGCTATGACCTTACCATTTTGCATTAAAACACAACCTAAACTAATTCTTGAGGTATCATAATACACAACAAACCTTTCCAACCCTTTCGGTAGAGATAAGATAGGAGCGGAGACTAGCTTATCCTTCAAAGTTTGGAAACTCTTTTCACACTCACCGGTCCTCACAAATTTTGTCTTCTTTTGGGTCAACTTAGTCATGGGATAAGCAATAGAAGAGAAACCACTAACAAACCTCCAATAGTAACCCGCCAAATCCAATAAACTTCTAATGTCCGATGGAGTCAAAGGTCTAGGCCAATTTCTAATCACCTCTATCTTTTTAGGATCTATCTTAATACCATCACCCAACACCACATGACCTAGAAAGGCAACCTCTTTCAACCAAAACTCACATTTTTCATATTTGGCATACAACTTCTTCTCTCTCAAGATTTGCAACACCACCCTCAAGTAATCCACATGCTCCTCCTTACTATGGAAATAGATCAAGATATCGTCAATAAATACAACCATAAATAAATCAAGGTAGGGTTTAAAGACCTTATTCATAAGATTCATGAAGATAGCCGGTACATTAGTTAAATCGAAGGACATAACCACAAACTCATAGTTCCCATACTTAGTCCAAAAGGCCGTCTTGGGAATGTCACACTCCCTCACCTTCACTTGGTTATACCCACACCAAAGATCAATCTTAGAGAAGTGACTAGCCCCTTGAAGTTGGTCAAAAAGATCATCAATCCTTGGTAGAGGATACTTATTCTTTATAGTAACCCTATTAAGTTGTCGTAATCAATACACATCCTAAGAGAACCGTCCTTCTTCTTCACAAACAACATCAGTGCACCCCAAGGTGATTATCTACGCCTAATAAAACCCTTCTCCAACAAATCCCTCAATTGCTCCTTCAACTTATTTAACTCCGCCAGACCTATATGGTACGGGGGAATAGAAATGAGTTGAGTATCGGGAAGGAGGTCTATACCAAAATCTATTTCCCTTTCGGGAGGAACACCATGAAGCTCACTAAGAAAGGCATCTAGGAACTCATTAACCACGAGGACTGACTCTATAGGAAGGACTTTGGACTCAACATCCCTAACCCTCACAAGATGATAAAGACACCCCTTAGAAATCAATTTTTGAGCTTTAATGCAAGAAATGAATTTACTCTTGACCACCACATCATGACTCTCCCACTAAAGGATGGGTCATTAGGGAATTGGAATTGGACCCTATGGGTTCTACAATAAATAGAGGCATAATATGCATGCAACCAATCCATCCTAAGGATGACATCAAAATCTACTATATCCAACTCAACAAACTCACAAGGTAATATTTTATGCAAAATGAATATGAGACAATTTCTATAGACCCTTCTAGCAACCATGGATGCACCAACGGGAGTAGACACCTCATATGGTTCACACAACAATTCGGGTTTAACATGAAATGTTTTGGCAACAAAAAGGATTAGCCAAAAAAAAAAAGTGGCACCCGGGTCTATCAATGCATACCATCAAAATCAAAGACTTTTAACATACTGGTGACGACATCGGGCACCTCATCTACCCCTTGCCTCCCTTGAATAGCATAGAACCGATTGTGCCTCGGGGCACCACCTTGTTGACCTCCCCTTCCTCTAAAACCAGCATTTGCACCTTGGCCTTGTGGACGGCCATCTCTATCCTTGTGTTGATTATGAGGACAATTCATCACCTTAAGACCCACTTCACCACACCCATAACAAGCATTAATATCCATCAAACATGGGCCATTATGGCCTCAACCATATTTTGGGAAAATAGCATTAGGCACCACACCACCACCACCTTGGATCCTTGGGTTGTCATTAGTAAACCTTCTATTAGGAGCATTTGAAGAACTTCGACCTTGATGAAACTGGCCGCCCTTGGAACTTTGGAACCTACCTTCAAAATGGGCTCTTGGCCTCACACATTCTCCTCTTTCTCTACTTTCCCCCCTCCAATTGTCCGACATAAGTCATGAGGTGGGACAAGTCCATATTACTTATCAACATGGCGGCACGACACACCTCATTCACCAAATCGAATACACCCTTCACAAACTTGTTCATCCTAGACCTTGGCTCGGCCACCAATTGTGAAGCATATTTAGAGAGTTAGTTGAACTTGAGGGGATACTCCATCACACTCACAGAACCTTGCTTTAAGTTCATGAATTCCATCATTTTGGCCTCCCTTAACTCAAGAGATTAAAATCGGTAGAGAAATGCTGCCTTAAACTCCTCCTAAAGTATCACACTATTGTTCCCCTTCTTCTCCTTCCATTGAGTAAACCATATAGGCCACCCTTTTGAGTTGGTAGGCCACCAACTCTGCTTTCCCCTCCGATCTAACACCCATAATAGACAACACTTTGTACACCACACCAATAAATTCTTGAGCATCCTCATCCACTTTGGACCCATGGAACTCCGGTGGGTTCATCCTAGTGAAATCCCTCACCCTAAAAGCCAGAGTAGGAGCATGAGGGACTTGGGCCCCTTGGTTGATTTGATTAGCCATGGTTGAGCTAACATGGTAATATCATCTTGGAACTCTTCATGGGCCACTCCTCCATCTTGGGTAGCTTGTGGGAGGGGCTGATTGCTCCTCGGGGGTGTGGGCTCTTCTTTCTCTTAGAATAGGCATGATCTACCATATCAAAGAACATTTGTTAGGGGAAAGCCTTACCTTAACTTCTATAGCATGACATAGATCAAGACGAGGGAAAACATTTTCTAAAAGCCTCACAACCTATTACTCATAGTCGTGGTGCACCTCACAACCATGAATAAGACTCTAATCGATGCGGTGTATTGGATACCGAGGACTATTAAGAACCTAGTGCTCTGATACCAAGTTTGTCAGGACCTAAGCCTAGGGCCTAGACGTGACACGGGGAATGGGAACCCAAAGGGACCCTAAACAAGCCTCTTAGCATATCATTTACACATCCTTGGTCGCAAAAACAATTAAACAAAAACAAGAGAGAATAAATAAGGAAAAAGGGACTAAGCGGAGTCATTTGTAGCATAAATCATAAAGAGTCAAATCTTAAAGCATGATTACATCACTAGTCCAACAATACCTCTAAATATAGACTTGAGCAGGGGCTAAGACACTTTTTGGGCTCACCTTCATAATGTAAAGAGTTCAACATTAAGCAATGACAAAGGCAAGAGTAGCATAACTAATGACCCCAAACTTTGAGGACTCACCAATATCTTATATTCAAAGATGTTACAACTAGCCATGGAGAGTCGTAAGGAGCTTCGGTCCCTACATGATAACATCATGTAGGAATAGAGTACGCATTAGTACGTTTGAATGTACTATGTATGTAGGATGCAATGCAATAAGAGATAGGCAACATAATCAAAATGCATAGATATAGGCAATGATATTATACTAACAATATGGCATGCATGATGCTTGAAGTAAAACATGCTTGTATAGAACATTTCACATGTGTAGGAAGAGACCATAATCATAGACCAAGCAAACTAGTACTTGAAATCCAAGGCATACCCCCCTTGGGAAATGATTGAGGAATCTACCCCTCAATTGGTAGATGGGCATACCACCACTACCCCTCCAATCAAAGTGATTGAGGAATCTACCCCTCAATTGGTATATGGGCATACTAACCCCCATCAAAGCGATCAAAATATGTACCCCTTAACGTGATAGATGGGCATACCATCCCCATCAAAATAGTCAAGATATATACCCTTCAACATGGTAGATAGGCATACCATCTCCCATCAAAGTGATTGAGGCATATCACCCCCTCAACTAGGTGTGGTCAACTTGTAAGACTATAGATATTTTTCATGAAATCAACACATAAATACATCACTTTCATCATCATGAAGTCACTTGACTCATAGGTCATGCAATAGATCATCAATAATTCAAGAACCCTTAACCGGATATTTCATCAAACACTTGGCGGATGTACAATGCTAGTTCAAAATCATGCAATTCAAGAGTGAAATCATGTGAGAAAACTTAATGTAAATCAACCCACCAACACTTGGTAACACCCTTATGCAAGATACATTGAAACCCCTCATCAAATCCATACCAGATCATAGATTCATAGCTCAAAACATGCTTAAATAGTCCATATTTCATGAAACCCCAACATAATCTATAATCAATTCATTGTAAAAAGTATCTATAGATAAATCAACTTGAAAACATGCAATTTACATAAAAAAGAAGGTTGGCACCATGGGTGAAAGGACTCAATGGTTGAAACCCACACACCTCAACTTTGGAGATTTCCTTCAAGAAGATTTGAATCAGAACTTGAAGATTGAATAAATTTCTTGAATCCAGAAATGAGTTTGCAACACTTGAATTTGGGTGAAATATTTAGTTAAATGTTAGAGAGGATTTTGGGGAATGTCTTGAATGATATCTGGTTGCAAAATGACTAAGTATGGGTATTCTTACGCATAAGAAGGCTTAGGCCCAAGACCCCAAGACCTTGAACCAAACTAGAAAAACTGATAACAAAATGTACAGGTTCACGCCCTGGCACGTTGCGCTAGGGGTGCGGATCGATTCTATTTTTCGCTAACTTTGGAAAATTAAATTTTGATATGGTTGCTTTAAAATCGGGGTTAGACCCATTTTCCATTCTATTTTGCCCCTGATCATGAATATAAAGTTGAATTTTTGATATCACACACGGATTTTGAGATATATAGAAATATAAATTTGGGCATTTTCGAGGCATATTTTCGGACACTTTTTGGGGCATTTTAGAGTTGCCACCTAATTAATTTTAAGGTGAATTAGGGCACCTATTTTGCTAAAGTAATGCTAAGTTTAAGTTCATATTAAAGTCTACTTATGCGACCCTAGGTAAGGGTTTTGAATTATCCTAAGGAGATGATGTGAAGCATTTTTTAAGATCCATTTAAAAACGGTTAACCGACCAAACTTAGGTTAATTAATCAAAAAAAAAAAAATAAAGTGGCAAGATAATAAGAATTTATATATAACTAGAAATGCCCAAACCAAAAAATCTATATTGTGCTAGCTATATGAATCAAGAATAGTAACATATTCAAATCACACAAGAAAATTTATATTGCAAAGAAAAGTAAATAAGCAAATAAATATTAAAAATATAAATAGTCATTGATGACTCCAAACA
>JAABOM020059576.1:0-12675 GCA_011800125.2 Solanum clarkiae
TCCACGTATACAGTTTTGGTCCTGCTTAGTTTGAAGCCTTTGCGCTCCAAGGCGTGTCTCCAGGCCTCCAACCTTTCGTTAACTTTGGTCCGGGATTCGTCAATCAATACTATGTCATCATCGTAACAAAAAGCTTTTTCAATCCCAATCAGTACTTACCATTTCAACAGAAAAGAGTAGATCTCTTATTCTAAGTTTATAGCAATCTAATATCCACGAGTAGAAGTTGTACATAAGATTGAGAGTATAGGGTTTAAGTTATGCTAAGTATCAACAATCAAACAAGATGAATTCATGAAAAATTATCTTTTGTTAGCGTTACCTTTAGGGCATAATGTTTTCCATCAGCACGGCTTCTATATAGAACCTGTGTCATTGCAAGGTGGTAAGATATATATCCAGATTCCTTCAACTAAAAACGGAAACATAACACTAGCAGCACTCAACCCACCACTTTTCTATAGCTACCAGACCCGATCTTATATTCACGTACATACTCATTAACCATCTTGTTCCCATATTCATCCTGAAACAATTTCATCCATGAGTAACACCAGGTAAAGTAACGTGACAAAATAGCCACATAGGTCAACCATATGAAGCTCTAATAGAGCACACCACTTCAGCAATTGCTTTTGTGAATATAAATAATGTAATAAAATAGTTGCATGGCAGGTCAAAAATGACACATAATAGAGTATGCCACTTCGGTTGACTCACATACATATGCATATTATGATAAAGTTTATAGTGGATCCACCGTTACCTTTCTCCAAAAAGAAAAAAAAAGGGTAAAGCTCAATGCTGAATCAAAAAAGAAAAATAGTGAATCGCAACTTATAGTACTTGTCATTGAGTTTTTGTATATCTAAGATATTGCTTTTAAAATATTGAGTTGATATTGTCCAATTAGCTTCAAAGTTTAGTGAAATGGACTCTGGAGAAGTGAACAAATGTCACATAAATTGGGATGGAGTGGGAAGTACATTTCTCTTGCCAGACATCTTCGGAGATATTAATAATCAAAATGTTCAGTTGACTGTTATGGAGTAACCTTTTTTTATAGGTAAAGATATACTACTAAGGGAAGCATATTCTCCTATCAGATATCTTGAGAGACAAAATTAGACTATTCATTTGTCTGTTTATGGGTTTACCATTTTTGTATCCATAAAGATATGCTTTGTATCAATTATGGGAGGCATCCCAAGACGACCAAACCTACTCAACTATAGCTTGACGGAAGCTGAAGCGGAACTATCAAATGGGGATTAATAACCATCGTTTTCACAGCTATTCAATTAAATAAAGTTTCATAGATTTCTATTTTCCAGAAGATCTTTTACTCTGTTATTACCTCACCCCGTACAACTTTGTGGGTTTCCTTGACAGGGATCTCCCTGCAAGCCAACCCATTTTCAGCTTTATACATGAGAATCTCTTCAGATTGTCTGACTGGGATGCTATACTCACCATCATCATCCCCATTTTGATAGGTAAGAAATTTACTTTATTAAATATTTAATATTATTTTATTAGATATAATTCAAATTTTTAACATTTATAAATTATATTAATTTAGCTTATGTGTGAAGCACGTGCGGATCACGTCAAATTGTTGATCCCTATAATATATATACTAAGAGTTTAACTATAATAAGAAAAAACATCAACCACGTTCACCATAAAATTTTAGGATTATATCTAAAGAAAAAAAATTAGTGTGTTAGTGTCACGCCCCGAGCCTACACCCTGGACGTGGTCGGTACTCGAAAACCATTTCTGGTCCCAAGCGAACCACTTGGTCTGGCTACTTACTTAGCAGAAGACTTATCAGTAGTGGAAAAACCATATAAACAACAAGATAATTCATAAACTGTCCGCATAAGCTAGATGTAAAAGTGCATAAGCAATAGTGAATGATCTGAGACTAGAATACTAACACATGGTTTATGGAATCTCTACTAAAGCTATCTGAAAGGACTGCTGGGACAGGCCCAAGGAGACAGAATTAAAAATACAGACTATAAAGAAATAACATAAACCAAGAGCCTCGGACTAAGAAGAGGCCTCACCACTGTCTGGAAGCTATCAAGTTCTCAACAAGGCGACTGCTGAGGAACTCGGTCACCTGCGTCTGCATCATAAAACGATGCACGTCCTAAGAACGTCAGTACGTGGTATGTATTTTATGTAAGATGGCCAAAATATTTAATTAGAATATCATAATACTTCTCAAAAAGACATAAACATAGTTCATAATGTAATAGGAATAATCAGAAAGACTTGTATGCTGAAAATAACATGCTGAAAATTGGTAAGTAAAACATAGTTCTTAGCTTGGGAAGTTTCTCTAACCGACAACTACCACTATGAGCTTTGTTGTGATGTAGCATCTTGCCCACGCTGCCAAAGTCGTCCCGTACTTTCCCGGGGTAGGGGACGAAGAACTAGGGGAGTGGATCCATCTCAAAATTTGGTCATCTCAGTGGCTAACGAGGAAGGTATTGTGGTACAATCCTACCCTATCGTCATGGACCTAGAACTCACGTTAGAACTTCTGTGCGGCACTAGTCAGTTTGCTCACGAATCTTGCACGATCTTGCAAACACTAGTAAGCATGTTGCCTACGATCGCTAAGGGAACGCCAGATATTGAAAGAGACAAGAGAGAGCTTTTGAAGAAAGAAGACTTTGGTTGCTTTGAGAGAATGCTTTACAAGGCTTGAAAGCTTACTACTTTGCTTGGTGCCAAATGAATGCCAAGGAGGGGTATTTATACTACTCCACCTCCTCAACGGACGGCTAGGATTAATTTGATCCTACAACTAGGATTGATCCACTAGAGTCTTCCTACAAAATATCTAAGATATTTACAAGTGTAAGACTTATCTACACAATTCTACAAGTCTCTGGAACCTTCCAGGTCTCTCTAGTCTTCTCTTCAATCTTCTGCATAGTTCTAGAGAGTTTCGGAGTCCTCCAGAGCACGGCGGACACGTTCCTGCACTGTTTTAGAGCAGAATTTAGGCGGGACGTGTCATTCTCCCCTACCTAATAATGCGACGACCGCGGTGCATTGTTACTGTTGTAAGAACTCATGTACCTTGTCCTTAAATTGCCACAAGTCTTCGTATTTCTCCCAAGTGGCCTCCTCCCGTGACTGACCTTTTCAGTGGACAAGGAACATCGCGGTAGCTGGCAGTCCCCTCTTCTGCTTTGCCTGGTAATCGATGATGGCCTCTATGTCCCGATCATGCGAGACAGTGATGGTAATGGGTGCCCTACTTGACTGTCCATCGACTTGGATCATCATTATCCTCATGGTATAGCTTGAGGATGCTAACATGGAAGACAGGTTTAGTGACGGTGGTAGCTCCAGTCGATATGAGATTTTGCCAACCTTGGCAAGGATCCTAAATGGCCCCTCGTACTTCCGCACTAAGTTTGGATTTATGCCTCTTAGTGCTTTGAACTGCCTTGGATTGAACTTCACCAACACCTAGTCTCCGACTTTGTAGTTGGTAAGACGTCACGTCCGATCGGCAAACTTCTTCATTTGCTTGGCCACCTTGGCTAGGTAAGATTTGGCGGCGTCCATCTACTCCTCGAATCCCTTGGCCAAATGCTAAGCGCCCAAACTCTTTCCTTTGAATGCTGTCGGTAACGAGTGTGGAGTTTGTGGTTGTTGGCCCATCGCAAGCTCAAATGGTGTCCTCCCTGTGGCTTCACTCTCTTATAGGTTGTATGAAAATTGGGCCACATCAAACAACTTGGCCCAGTCCCTTTGGTACGAGCTCACGAAGTGCCTAAGGTAGCACTTCAACAAGGCATTAACTCACTCGATTTGGCCATCGATTTTTGGATGGGAACTTGTGGAGAAATATAGCTCAGTGCGAAGTATTTGGAATAGTTCCCTCCAAAAGTTCCCAGTAAAGCGCGGTCAGGATCACTTATGATGTGCCTCGGCAGCCCCTAATACTTCACCACATTCTTAAAGAATAACTGGGCTGCTTCCTTAGCTGTGCATCCTGGTATGGCAGGCATAAATGTGGCATACTTTGAGAACTTGTCCACCACAACCATAATGGTGCCATATCTATCGGACTTTGGTAAGCCAGTGATAAAGTCCATGGTAATGCTCTCCCACAGTCGCTCGACTACGAGGAGTGGCTCCAAGAAACCTCTGGGATGGCATTGTTTTATCTTATCTTGTTGACAAACAAGACATGTTTGCATATAACATTCGATATCGTTCCGCATTCTTTGCCAATTATAGATTGCTTCGATAAGAGCTCGCGTACGGTGCTGCCCTGGATGCCCGGCCTATAATGTATCATTGCTTTCTTTCATGATCTGCCACCTTATGTTGCCATACTTCGGAACATAGACCCTCCTTCCAGCGGTGAGCAGGATACCATTTTCAATTCAAAAGCGTCAGGTCTTTCCTTGTGATGCTAACTCCATAAGCCTTTTTGCTTTAGGATAATATGACAAGCCCTTCTTGATGGACTCTCGGATGTCGCAGTGGGCTGTTGTGATGGCATCTAGCTCCGCTTACCTGCTCAAAGCATCGACCACTACATTGCCCTTGCCTGGTTTGTACACCAGCTCTTAGTTGAACTCGGCTAGAAAGTCTTGCCACCTAGCCTGCTTAGGAGTAAGCTTCTTTTGTGACTGGAAATAGCTAGTGGCGACGTTATCGTTCTAGACCATGAACTTTGAGCCCAACAAGTAATGCCTCCAGGTTCTAAGGCAATGTATAATGACGGTCATCTCTTTCTCTTGCGCAGTATACCATCGTTCAGTCTCATTCAGCTTGTGGCTCTCGAAAGCTATAGGGTGCCTATCTTGCATCAACACGCCTCCAATAGTGAAGTTTCAGGCATCCGTGTGTACTTCGAATGTCTTAGAGAAGTCAGGTACGGAAAGAATCGGCTCCTCTGATATGGCAGCTTTGAGGCCCTTAAGTGCCTCCTGACATTTCTTGCTCCAAACCCACGACTTGTTCTTCTTTAGAAACTTGGTGAGTGAGCAGCTATCGCGGAGTAGCCACTTATAAATCTTCGGTAGTAATTTACGAGCCCAAGGAATGATCTTAACTCCGTCACCTTAGTGGGCGTCTCTCACTCTATGATGGCTCGCACTTTGGCCCCATCCATGCGATGTTGGCCCTGGCTAATGATATGACCGAGGAAGTGCACTTTATACTGAGCAAACTCACACTTCTCCCGCTTAACGTACAGCTGGTTCTCCCGTAAGACTTGGAAGACTTTGCACAAATGCTCTACGTGATCCTTCAAGGTATGGCTATATATGACAATATCATCTAAGTATACTACCACAAAGTCATCCAGGCATGGGTGAAAGATCTTATTTATGAGGGTACAGAAGGTAGCGGGTACGTTGGTTAAACCGAAGGGCATTACCAACCACTCGTACGATCCATACCTGGTGACGCATGTTATCTTTGGCTCATCCCCATCAGCTATACATACCTGGTAGTATCCTTTCCTGAGATCTATTTTGGAGAAGTACTTTGCTTGCCCAAGTCTGTTGAATAAATCGGCTATCAGCGGAATCAGATACTTGTTCTTAACGGTCACTTTATTTAGCGTGCGATAGTGTGTGCAAAGGCGCAATGAACCATCCTTCTTTCTGAAACAGCATTGGGGCTCCATATGGTGCTTTGGATGGTTGGATATGGCCAGCTTCAAGGAGCTCCTTCAATTGCTTCCTGAGCTCCTCTAATTTTGGTGGTGTCATGCGATATGGTGGATAGGCGGGTGGTCAGGTGCCTGGCTCCAACTCGATCTTGTGATAGACCTCCCATCTCGGTGGCAAGTGTCTTGGAAACTCCTCGGGCATGACGTCTTTATTCTCGTCAAGCACCTTTCCAATGCAGGGTGGCAAGGGTTCTGGGACAACATCACTTTCACTCAAACTCGCGACGGTGGACAGGTAAGTGGGCTCTCCCTTCTTAAGGCCCTTCATAAGCTGCATGGCCGATAGTTGGGTAACTCCTTCCGCCTTGGGCATCTCGACTAAAGGTACCATGCAGGACCCTTCCTTTTCCAGCACAAGCATCATTTGAAGGTAGAGGTCTATCATGGTATGGCATTGGCGGAAGAACTTTTGCCCAAGTATAATATCGAAGATATCCAAGGGGGCGACAACAAAGCTTGTCTTACCTTGCCATTTGCCTAAGGTGACGTCTATGCCGTGTGCGACTCTGTATACCGGCGTCGGTGGGGCATTAACCGTCTTAAGATGCATGTTGCTTGGACTGTAACCTAGACTTAATCTTGCTGCTGCTGCTGCTTTGGTCATGCATTGGCTTCGGCTCCTGTTTCCACCATGGCATGCACCTGCTTCCTGTTCAGGGTTATATCTACATACTGCATAGGGTAAGCCTCCTGCTTATTGGTTGGCATAGCAGTAGCGACACATACCCTAATCATGCCCACCTGTGTAGTGCCCGAACTCTGACCTTGGTCTTGATTCTCCTTCTTCCCATAGTCCCGTATGATGGCTCCAAGGTTTTTCATCTGAGGACACCTCGCATGCCATATGGGGCTCCGCATATATAGCAGCCTTGCTCCTTAGGCAGCTGGTCCTTCTTCTAGGAATAGACGTACTGGCTTCCTAGGTGAGTAGGCTTCCTTGCCCTTGCTGTGATCTCCCCCACATTTGTCATGGCTATTCCTTGTCTCCTTAGCCTTGCTTCTATCTTGCTTGAAGTCTGTTAGGGATTCTGCTTGTGTGATGGCCTCTTCAAAGGTGGAAACCTGTCGTCACTCCAGCTCCATCCTGGCCCAACTCTACAGTCGGTGCATGAAGTTGAACAACATGTCTTCCTCCGTAAGGTTGGGGATTTAAAGCATGAGAGTTGTGAACTCCTTTATGTATGCCTTCAATACCTGGACCTCGGGTTAGAAGGCAGATTGTCCTTTCTCCATTATAGTAGTAGTGGTCAATTGGTCTTCTTTGAAGGCTAGAAGCATCCTCAGGTCATTGAGGATGGTCAAAGCAATGGAGTTTTCCGAGGGGAGCAGAGAATTCCACTCCTTGATTAGGAGGTTAGAGCCTTGATTATGAATAAGCCGTGAATATGAATAGTCAGGAGCGGAAAGCCACTTGACTGTAAGGAAAGGAGCGAGGTTACGAGCTGGCAGAGACATACTGCCTGTCTGCTTCAATTCCCTAATCCTCCTTTTGGCTTCATAGACGACATTGTTGGGGTAGAAGGTCTTCTTGAACTCCACCTTAAATTGTTCCCACGTGCTGATTGTGCAGAGTCCCTTCCCTATCTCGGCATCCTTCCGCTTCCACCATAACATCACCATCTCTATCAGGTACATTACGGCCGTGTTGATCTTTGTATCATCGTTGCTTACCTTGTTGCACTTGAAGTAATTCTCCAAGTGCCACAAGAAGTTTTCCACCCCTTAGGCATCACGAACGTCTTTAAAGATGGGTGGCTTGGGAGATTCGATCTTGGCCTCCCGTACCATGGCCGAGGTGACATGTCTCCCCTGCTGGATGGCTTCCTCGAGCTCCTTTACCTTGGCGCTCATGGCTTCTAGCATGCCCATGAACTTTCCCTCCAAGGCCTCGATCCTACTCTCCAAGGAAACGTAAGCTTCTTCCTCCGCTGCCTGCTGGTCGTCAAAGTCCTTACGGATGTTATCATTTTCCTCAAGGGAGAATTCCTCCAAGGTCTTGAATTTGCCATCGATTTAATTCAAGCAATGGCCTAGCAACTCTACGGACTGGCGGGCAGTCTCTACTCTAGCAATCCATTCCATCCCGGGAGTGACGTCCTTCGGCAACTCCTCTTGCTCACCGTCACTTACTTCGGCGGTTGGAAGGGAGATAACATCGCTTCGTGCAGGATCAGTTGGCACTTTCTCTATCTTCTTGGAGCTCTTCTTACCCTTGCACTTCTTGGTAATGTCCGTCATGACTTCAGCAGTGCTAGCAGCGTAAACCTCTCTGTCGCTTGCCATTACTTCCCTTAGTATCCTGTTCTGATACCACGTTGTCATGGACCTAGAACTCACGCTAGAACTTCCGTGTGGCACTATTCAGTTTGCTCACAAATCTTGCACGATCTTGCAAACACTAGTAAGCCTGTTGCCTATGATCGCTACGGGAACGCTAGATATTAAAAGATAAGAGAGAGCTTTTGAAGAAAGAAGACTTTGATTGCTTTAAGAGAATATTTTACAAGGCTTGAGAGCTTACAACTTTTCTTGGTGCCAAATGAATGTCAAGGAGGGGTATTTATACTACTGCACCTCCTAAATGGACGACTAGGATTAATTTGATTCTACTACTAGGATTAATCCTTTAGAGTCTTCCTACAAAATACCTAAGATATTTACAAGTGTAAGACTTATCTACACAATTCTTCAAGTCTTTGGAACCTTCCAGGTCTTTCTAGTCTTCTCTTCAATCTTCTGCACATTTCTAGAGAGTTTTGGAGTCCTCCAAATCATGGCGGACACGTTTCTGCACTATTTTGGAGCAGAATTTAGGCGGGACGTGTCACTTTGCTGGCCACGTAGTTTATGAGTTGAGTAATTAATTCTACTCTCACCCATATCGTTGCTCAATACTACTCCCAAAACTTTATATAGCTCATACTTAAAGAGTTATAAATTCTTGAAATATGGTTTTCTTGGGGACTTAGCCTAGCTTATTACTTAGCTTTCTCAATTGAAATCTTTAACTTTACTGAAACTAGTATCGTTCATGTACTTTCAAAACATGCTAGGTCACTTAACTAAAGTGCCACGAAATCTTCAAGAAAATCATTCTTTAACTTGACTCAAACCATACATATGCTAGCTTTTCTTCTCTTGAATTAATTTCAAGGTTTTCAAGAATACATCATTTACTGTAAAAATTGTAGAACAGATTAGTTTAGGATATGAGGTGTGGAAAAAGTCAAAATTGCCCCTTTCCGATTAAAAAAATGAAATCTGCTCCATTTTTACACTAGTACGTGACGCGCACTAGTGTTTTTTCTCAGTTTTTTGCGAATTCAAACTTTTCATAAAAATTCGGAAAACCACCAAGTGTGGTTCTGTGTCCTCTCCCTGTCGCAAAAGGGGCGTGAAAATCTCACTGTTTTTGATTTTCTTGAGAAAAATTAATTCGCGCTTTTTCACGTTAAAGTCGAGTTGAGATCATTTTCTGACTCAGTTTTTTGCACTGATAGTAAATCCTATCTCGGATTTGCAATCGGAGCATAGAAAGACACGTTACGTGCAAGGTATATTCTAGGGGTACTTTCGTCTTTTCATGGGAGTGTCACAATATCTCCACCTTGGGATCATTCATCCTCGAATGATAACGGTACAAAGAATTCAACTCGAGATAACAAGATTACCACACTTTAAACTAACATAAGTCTTAAGCATGTAAGTTTACCTTCAAGATCCTCATTTAGGCCGACGAATAAGTGTGGATACTTGGCCTTCATGTCCTCTTCTACTTCCCATGTGGCTTCTTCTACGAATTGATTCCTCCGCAAAACCTTCACTGAAGCAATCTCCTTGGTCCTCAATTTGCGAACTTGCCGGTCTAATGCACCAGAATCTCTTTACATGACAAATTGTCCTTAATCCCCACATTTTCAACCGGGACCACTAGAAAGGGATATCCCAAGCACTTCTTAAGCATGGAATATGAAATACAGATGTATCGCGCTTAATTCTGTTGGTAATTCTAACTCGTAAGCAACGCTACCCACTCTCCTCAGGATCTGATAAGGCCCAATATATCATGGGTTGAGTTTTCCCTTCTTCCGAATCTTATAACTCCCTTCATTGCAGATACCTTCAAGTACACCCAATTGCCTATCTCGAACTCGAAGTCTCTTCTTCTAACATCTGTGTACGACTTTTGTTTGCTCTGAGCTGTCTTGAGCCTATCCTAGATAACCTTCACCTTTTCCATAGTCTGATGGACTAGATCAGGTCTTATCAATCCTGCCTCACCATCTTTAAGCCACCCTTCGGGTGATCTACACCTTCTCCCATAAAGAGCCTCATATGGTGCCATTTTATGCTGGCCTGAAAGATATTATTATAAGAGAACTCAATCAAGGGTAAACGACGATCCCAGTTACCTTTAAAGTCTATCATGCATGCCCTCAGCATATCTTCCAGGGTCTGTATAGTTTGCTCTGCTTGCCCGTCTTTCTATGTATGGAAAGTTGTGCTAAGATCCACCTTCATACCAAGCCCTTTCTGAAAGGACTTCCAAATATGTGTTGTAAACTGAGATTCTCTATCTGAAATAATGGATATAGGGACCCCATACAACCTAACAATCTCCTTAAGATAAAGTCTGGCATAATCCTCAGCTGTATCAGTCGTCTGGATAGGTAAAAAGTGAGTTGACTTGGTTATTCTGTCTACTATGACCCATATCGAATCATGCTATCTACGGGATCGAGGTAAACCTGTTACGAAGTCCATATTGATCATCTCCCATTTCCATTCCAGAATCTCTATATTTTGGGCTACGCCACAAGGCCTTTGGTGGTCAACCTTAACTTGTTGGCAATTTGGGCATCTAGACACAAACTTTATAATGTCCTTCTTCATACCACCCCACTAATAGACTTCTTGCAATCTCTATACATCTTTGTTGCACCAGGGTGGATAGAGTATCTGGCATTACGAGCCTCAACCAAGATCCTATCTCTAAGGTCGTTAACATTTGGCACACATAGTCTGCCTTGGTATCTCAGGACACCATCTCCCTCTTTTGAGAAGACTAATACTTTCTGCTTCTGAACATCTTCTTTCAATTGGAGGAGGATGGGATCCCTGTCTTGCTTTTCTTTCACTTCTACCACCAAGGATGACTCTAACCCATTTCTGACAATGGCCCCACCTTTGTCAGAATCTTCAATTTGCACCACCAAATGGGCTAGTCTGAGAACATCCTTAGCTAACTAACTCTTTCTTTTCAGCCTTAGCATGGGTTGTGCTCCCTATGGTCACCCTGCTAAGAGCATCAACAACTACATTAGCTTTACCTGGATGATAGAGGATACTCATATCATAATATTTTAGTAGCTCCAACCATTTCCTCTGTCTCAAATTCAGCTCTTTTTGGCCAAACACATACTGCAAACTCTTGTGGTCCATGAATACATCCACGTGCCCACCATATACATAGTGTCTCCATATTTTCAAAGCAAACACCATCACAGCAAGCTCAAGATCATGAGTTGGGTAATTCTTTTCATGAATCTTAAGCTGTCTGGAGGCACCTTGCCTCTCTGCATCAATACACAACCCAAGCCTACTCTAGAAGCATCACAATATACTACAAAATCATCAACTCCATCTGGTAGGATAGGACTGGGGCTGTGGTCAGCCTAGTCTTCAACTCTTGGAAACTCTTCCCACAAGCTTTAGACCATTCGAACTTAGCCTTCTTCTGAGTCAGCTTAGTCAAGGGAGATGAGATAGAAGAAAACCCCTCTACAAACTGTCTGTAGTACCACGCCAAGCCCAAGAAAGTCCTTATCTCTATGAGAGTTATGGGCCTTGGCCAATTCTTTACTACCTCAATCTTTTGGGAATCAACCTGGATGCCTCACCCGACACAATGTGCCCTAAAAAGGCCACAGACTCCAACCAAAACTGACACTTAGAAAATTTAGCATATAGTTGCTGATCCTTAAGGGTCTGAAGGATGACTCTAACATGGTATGCATGTTCCTCCTTATTACGGGACTAGATCAGGATGTCATCTATGAACACAATGATGAAGATATCTAGGTACGGCCTCAACACCCTGTTCATAAGGTCCATGAAAGCTGTTGGTGCATTTGTCAACCCAAAGGACATGACCAAGAACTCATAATGGCCATATCGGGTTATGAAAGCTATCTTAGGAATGTCTTTCTCTCTAACTTTAAGTTGATGATATCCAGATCTGAGATCTATCTTGGAAAAACAGGTAGCATACTGGAGTTGGTCGAATAAGTCATCAATTATGGGAAGAGGATACTTGTTCTTAATGGTCACCTTGTTCCACTGACAGTAATCTATGCATATCCGAAGGGAACCGTCCTTTTTATGTACGAAAAGAACTGGAGCACCCCAAGGTGATACGTTTGGTCAATGAAACCCTTATCTAAAAGATCTTTCAGCTGCAACTTTAACTCCTTTAGCTCTGAAGGAGCCATACTTTATGGAGGGATGGATATGGGCTGAGTACCTGGGAGAGTGTCTATCCCGAAGTCTATCTCCCTATCAGGAGGAACTTTAGGAAGATCCTCAGGAAAGACTTCTGAGAACTCATTCACAACGGGGACAGACTGACAGATGCTGCCTCTGCACGAGAATCCTGAACTTTGACTAGGTGATATATACTCCCCTTGGAGATTAACTTTCTGGATTTGAGATAAGAGACAAACTGACCCTTAGGAAATACTGAGTTACCACTCCACTCTAAGACTAGTTCGCTAAGAAACTAAAATTTGACTACTCTAGTTCTGCAATCTATGGAGGCATACCCAGCTGTTACGCCGAAAAATGGCCGACTTTTAAAGAAAATAAAAAATTCAATTTAAAACTCAATTATTTTGAGAAAAACTAATTTTTTAAATTTTAAAGGAAAACAGAGTCGCCACCTAATTTTGCGG
>JAABOM020059577.1:0-12675 GCA_011800125.2 Solanum clarkiae
TTAACGTTGGGAGTTTGCGTTGGGCGTTGGAGTGATATATTATAGTTCTTGGAGTATATAGGAAGGCTTGAATATGGTAGATGTGTATCTATATGTATGCTGCCCCTTTTTACCAAGTTATGTCGTATAGCATTTTGTGGTGTTTTTGATGTTGTGATGGTATTGGAGAGGTTTTATTTATGTTGTAGATTGTTTTTGTTGATATTATTGATTGATTAATTGAGCCGAGTTGAATTCTCGGGGCGGCGTATTATAAGGGGAGATGTTGCCGAAATTTTTATAAAATTCGGAACCAAAAAGTTAGCATTTAAGACCTGATATGGTTGTTAATCGTTGGCGTTATTGTAATTTGTGTAGACGTTGGACATCCAAAAGAATAAAGTGGATTGGTCTTGCGTTGGAATTAGTTGGAGAAAGAAATCGAGGTATGTAAAGATTCCTATCTTTTGGCATGAATTAGTAAAGCTTAGTCAACGTCATACGTTAAAAAATTCCTTTTCCTTCACAATTTGGGTCCAAATATATCCTATGTTCGCTCCTTGGTACTTTTATAAAAAAATGTATTTATATTTTGACTCTTGGGTATGTAGAGGCCGCAAGTTGTAAAAGTGTGAAATGGGTTAAGATGTTGAAAGAATGTATTTTATTGGAGGGTGCAAATACCCATAACTTTCGACGAAAAGCCTAAACGGTATCTATGTTCATTCCTTGCCACTCTTGTGCTAAATTAACTTCATCCTTAACTTTTGAGTCTTTAGAATCCATGAATGGTGTTTGTTTGACCGAAAGTTAAATAGTTTGGAAAACTATGGGTTTAAATTGTTCCAAAATTACTAACGCGTACAACTTACGATAGAATTTTTAAATCACTTTAAAAATTGTTTTGAAGCCTATTCTAGTAATGGGCATGATGGAGATTAAGTAAGTTCCTTTGAAATCACCTTTATGTGTGAATTTGAGCAAATTTGATAATATTCATAAATGAATAAGTTCTTGATTTCAACAATGAATATTTTTGCATATCACTGAGCTTATGGAACTAGTTTTTATGCATGTGATTATCACGACTCTTTTCGTGCCATTATGGTCTCGTTCCCTAGTTTCCGAGCCGGTTATTATCGTGCGTATGTATAACTATATGTGTATATATATATTTATTTCAAAGTAGGTTGGATACGGCGGGTCGGTTTGCCCATGGGACGGCTTTGCTTAGTTTGAAGACATAAGGAGCTGGGCTAGGGATATGTTGGCATCATGACGTGTGGGTGCTGAGCCTCGTTCACCCCGGCTCACGTGAGTGCTTAGCCTCGTTCTCCTCGGCTCACGTATCGGGCATGATGACCTCTACACATTACGATACGTGAGTGCTTGGCCGCTGTTCCCCTCGGCTCACCTATCCTATGACGTGAGTGCTAGGCCGTTGTTCACCTCGGCTCACTTATGCTACAGTTGGGACTTGTGTTGGAGATTTTGGGGATTTGAAATTTCTGGTGTTATGCTGTGTATGGCGCGAGTTTGGACGTCACCATCGTTCTCGTCCGATATGCATTACTTTGATTTTTTAAATAAAGAATTATTTTGATGTTTGCATGCAGGTTTGACTCATATATTTTTATTGGGATTATTACTCTCGTTTATATTTCGTACTTTCCTCTTTACATATTCGATATGTATTTCGTACTGACCCCCTTCCTTCGGGGGATGCATTTCATGCCCGCAGGTACCGACGCACAAGCTAGAGAGCCACCTTCTTAGGATCTCTGTCTACCGTTGAAGTGCTCCCTTTGCCTCAGGAGAAAATTTTTGCTATATACATGTACACTTATTTTCTGTATTTTGCATTTATGTGTATTCGAGGGTATGGCGGGGCCTTTTCCCGTCCTATGATTCAGTTCGTATGTATAGAGGTCTGTGGATACATGTGGGTGTGGGATATTGCATGTGGTAAGACTACGTATGTATGATACATTTTTTGGGCGGTTTTACCACAGCGGTGACCTTGTCGGCCCGCTTATATATGTGTATAGATATTTGCTGTATGTTGGGGTTGCTGTTTACAGGTTCGGTTAGTCAGTAAAATAGGGGAAACTCTACCGAAATTTTGATACATTCCTTAGCTATTATAGTTGGAAATCCGATTTAGTGTTTGTCTGGGTGCCCAATCGGCACTAATCATGGTCCCTAAGTTGGGTCGTGACAGATATGTTATGAGGCTTGTTTGGGGTTCCTTTAGGTTCCCCATTCGCCGGTCACATCCAGGCCCTAGGCTTGGGTCGTGACATAAACAACATAAATAAGCTTGAACTGAAGGCTAGAAAGTGAGCTTAGCTTGAGTTTTAAGAATCTATACTTAGAAAAATTCAACGAAGGCATTCACACGGCTTACTTCATGGCCCGTACCACTCTACACAGACCGTATAGTCCTCAATACCACTTTGCTTAGTAGATTCTTCATAACAAAGTCCCAAGATGGTGCTCAAATATTTAGAAATAATTTAACTTCGAAATCCATACGGGTGGCGACACAGGTCGTGTCACTTCACATGGGTTTTATACCTAGCTGTGGCACTATACTTGGTCCCAAAATTATGGCATTTCAATCCAAGGCCACCACACGGTTCGTGAAGTGTCATACGGACCGTGCAGGGTCCAAGTGCAGTGTGCCTTTATTTAAAGCTCCACTCTTAAGGGCCAGACATCCTACATAGTCCAAGCGCCATAGTGAGGAAGCTCCACACAATCCGTAGAGGCCAACACAAATCCTTTAGGCTACCATGGGGCGTCACCTTGGTCCAAAACTTTTCGAAACCTAATTTCCATCTCCATTAAGATCGTACAAAGTTTGGGTCCTTACAAGGAGCAGGAGTAGGATTCTTTGTTTCTTTTTTCTTTTTTCCACAATGTTCTTTTCTCCCTTTTCTTTTGTCAGTATTATTACTTTTACTAAGTTATGGTTTTTATAGATTGAACAACAACTTATTTTTTAACAACATTTTATTTGCTAACTTTGCATTCCTTAAATCTTGGGGAAGTCGTATACTCCTAGACATTTTCTTCATCATCATCATCTATGTCATCATGATCTTCATGATCATCAAAATTGATTAGTGGAGTCCTGATAAACTTTGAAACATGTTCTTTGGCCATGGATAATTCGTTAGAATTGTCCAAAGTGAAACCGTTTGTTACAATTTGGTCAATGGTTTCCATAAGTCATTCAACCCATCCAATGGTTTAATACTTTTGTTTTTCCTTGAGGACACAGCAACATATCCAACACTTCTCTTAACCTTCAAGACTACATCACAAGAGTTAGTACACTTTTTATTCACTAAGGGAATTCAAAGTATTTTGAACACAAACGAGTTAAGGAATTCAACATACACATAAAAAAAGGACTAATCTATAACTGTCAATTGACTTTCACTTTGGACAAATCCAACAAATTATCCAAAGGCAAAGAGCATGTTCGAAAGTTCAAGAGGACTTCACTAATCAATCTTGATGATCGTGAAGATCATGAGGACGTGGACAATGATGATAAATAAGATGATGAGGAGTATGTGTCATCCCCAAAATTTAAGGAACACAAATTTAGTAAATAAATTGTTGTTCAAAAATTAGTTGTTTAAGTTATAGAAGAACCATAAATTAGTAATATTAATAATACTGACAAAGGAAAAGGAAAAAAGGACTAGGTGGAAAAGAAGAAAAGAAATAAATAATCCTCTTCTTGCTCCTGCTCCTGTTGACGGTGGTGGTGATAGTGGAAAAAATACTAATGTGGAACAGGTTGGAGTTACTACTGAAGCAGTAAGAGTTACAAGAAATGGTAGTTCTAGAGTATTGAATGAAAGATTCCATCCCATTTGGTTTAATTTGGTTGCATATGACAAGAAGTGGGTTTAATTCTATACCATTCAATATTTTTGGAGTTACCCAACAAAAAAAAATATAAGGGATAGAATTAAACTCACTGATTATATAGTGTAAGTGAATTTAACCAAATGAGATGGACTATTTTGATTCAGTACTTGAGTACTACCACTACTTGCACCTCTTGCTGCCTCAGTAGTAACTCCAACTTTCGCCACATTATTATTTGTTCCACGATCACGACCACTGCCAGTAGGAGCAGGAGCAAGGGAAGGATTCTTTGTTTCTTTTTTTTCCTTCCATGTTGTCCTTTTCTACCTTTTCTTTTATTAGTATTATTACTTATTCTAATTGATGTGCTTCTAATCTTGAATAACAACTAATTTTGAACAATATTTTGTTTGCTAACTGTGTTCTTTAAATTTTGGGGAAGACATACACTCCTCGTCATTTTCTTCATCATCATCGTCCACTTCCTCAGGATATTCATGATCATCAAGATTGATTAGTGGAGTCCTAATAAACTTTGGAACATACTCTTTGGCCTTAGATAATTCGTTAGAATTGTCCAAAGTGAAACCTTTTGTTACCAATTTGTTCAATGGTTTCCATAAGTCATTCAACCAATCCAATGGTTCAATACTTTTGTTTTTCTTTGAGGACTTAGCAGCATATCCAACACTTCTCTTAACCTTCAATAAGAGATCATAAGAGTTACTACACTTTTTATTCACTAATGGAATTCAATGTATTTTGAACATGACCAAGTTGAGGCAACATATACATAAAAAAAGCACTAATATATAGTTGTCAATTGACTCTCACTTTGGACAATTCCAATAAATTATCCAAAGGAAAAGAGCCTATTTAAAAGTTCAACAGGACTTCATTAATCAATATTGATGATCTTGAAGACCATGAGGATGTGGACGATGATGATAAAGAAGATGATGAGCAGTTTATGAAATTTATGGCACACAAATTTAGTAAACGAAATGTAGCTCAAATAATAGTTTTTTTTCAAGCTATAGAAGCACCATAAATTAATACTAGCAATTATACTGACAAAGGAAAATGGAAAAAAGTATGAGGTGGGAAAAAGAAAAAAAATCGTCCTCCCGCTCTTGCTCCTGCTGATGGTGGTGGTGATGGTGGAAAAAATATTAATGCAGCAGAAGTTGTAGTTACTACTGAGGTGGTAGGAGGGACAAATAGTGGTCGTTCTAGAGTACTGAATGAAAGAATCCATCTCATTTGGTTCAATTTAGTTGCTTGTGATAACAAGTGAGTTTAATTCTACACCTTTCAATTTTTTGCGGGTAATCTTTTGGGTTTCTCTCTTTTTTAAAGTGATTTTGATAAATTATTCTTTTTTAATATTTTAAAAAGTTTGAATAGTTTATTACTTATATTGATGTTTCCCGATCTTGAATTTTTTATGATTTTTTACTATGTTTCCAATGCTTTTCTTAAATCTCATCAAGCCCAAGGTTATTGAGGAGGTCTTTATATCTTCGTGGTCAGTAGAGGTAAAGTTGCCTACATTATAAATGTAATTTTTAGACATACATGTGCAATGCACAATCCCGAAACTAGTAATAACATAGATATAGATTATTATTATTATTATTATTATTATTATCTAAGTACATAGTAGCCAAGGATCCTTTTAAGGTCCAATTATCTCACCAAATACTGCAATCTCCCTCATTCACTCTCCAAATAATGGTACGTCCATAGTATATATAATAAGGTTTTCACTAAATTTTGAAAGGGTGAAGTTTCTTTTTATCATTCATGGTATTAGAAGCCACAGAATGAATAGTTGAGTTTAAGAATTATTATTGTCATATACATAAAACTAATTTTGTTAACATCATTATTTTTTGTAATTCAAAAAACCTTTTCATGTATACTACTTATTCTAATAACAATCAAAAAAATTCAAACTTCTTTGATTTTTCATTACTTCTTCGCAAAACCTGTTGTTCCTCTTTTTCCTCTTTATCCTTTTTTTCTTTGTTTGTTTTATTCATTATGCTAAATAAAGATTCAAGAAAATTAGGAACTTTTTTAAAATTTGTTTCTCTCTTTATATGATGTTTTTAGTATAGAGTATACATAAAAAGAATGGAATGTATAGATTTATAATTAAGGAAAAAAATACTCGATTTGACTTTATTTTATTAGTTTTTTTCAGCATATGAAGGAAGATGGATAATTTAATTAGACGGCAAGAGATGTTGAAGAGTGTTTTGATATGTGAAATTTGAAAAGAGCTATTGAAAAATGCCACTATTGTTGAAGAATTAATGGTGTCACAGATGTGAGAATTTCTTTTTGAAATAAATTTGGGGGATTTTTTAGTTTTGTTTGACATGTTAAACACGTGCAATGCACAACTGCAATCTCCCTCATTGACTTTCCAAATGAGGGTTGTCCAGAATGTTTCGAATTGTAGTGCCAGAAAGGGAAGAAGAAGGGGGAGAGGGAGGAGAAGAAGAAGAGGCAATTCACTAAATGATGCTAATGATATTTCGTTTCAAGATTCATCCAAATTAATTTAATGATATTGTTGATCTGAATGACAAAGATATGCAACTAAGAAGTTCAATGATTCCTTTTTTCAGGCGAAGATGTATTCAACGTAAAGAATAGGTACAATTGAAATCTACTTTGTGTTTGTTGGAGTAAGCCTTGAATGAGGCAAACTAACTTTATCCATATTCATAATTTTATTTGCTAGAATTAGAATATCTTAAAAATTCTCCACCACATAAATACTTGCAAAATTAACAGATATGTTAACAAAAAAAGAGCTAATATGTTGCCTTCTCTTAGAGTGTGTTTCTAGAGGATAGGGAGTTACACCCTGTAAAATTATCAAAATATCCCTAGATGAGATAAGCTTCGATAATGCACCTCCCAATTTTTTTGGGCAAATTCAATGATGGAATTGTGATAAGCACGAATAATTGTATGGAAAAATAGTCTTGATTGAATTTTAAAGCAAGCGGATCAAAAGATAACTTTTTGGGGCAAAGATGCAATTCCAAAAAAGTGTGCGACAGATCTGCATCATGGACCTATCATGGATTTGAACTTAATTGTGGTTCTAGTATTTTCTATGGGATTAAAAAATAGATGAAAAACTTCCAACGAAAGATGTACTATGACGGACCAAGTCCGCGACGGACAGTAAGTTATCCTCGATAGTTTAAAATTTTCAATTTCTTATAATGGACATTTGAGACTTTTTCTACCTCTCCTAAACTTAACTCATAACTAACACAAGTTATTTTAGACATAAAAAGGGTTTTAAAACCTATTCCTAATTCTTCTATGCATTCTAACAAAAGATTAGGGCTAAGTGAATGAGAAAAGAAGTTAGAGATTCAAACGATTAGAGCAGAAACCTATGCAAATCGATTGTCAAACTTTGTTCCAGCTATGTAAGGCTACCTAAAGTGTTAGACTGTGGTCATCCACTTGCCCTTTTGTTTGCATGAGTTGAATTGGAGTGTAGTAATTAATTATTGAAATCCCCTAATCCTAATCTTCCAGTTATGTTCATTTATGACTGAATGTTCATGCATATTTCATGAATAAGTTGATGAGTTGCATGTTGATTTCATGAAGTTGTAACACTAATTCATGTTAACATTATCACCCTAAATTTTAATATTCTATGCAATCCTTCTGCATGAGATCATAATTGTGAATGTATGAGTTGAGCAACAAGAGTATTAGGAGTGTATCACTTGTATATATATATAATGAGCCTCCTACTTGTTTTTATGTGATGAGCATGATTGATCGAAATCTAAGTGAATGTTTGGGTTAGAGTCTTGAATGACTGATGAGTCACAATATCACGCATGATTGATCCTAATTGGTTGATTTGTTGAGGGAATTGATGGAGTTTGACTGGAGTAAACATAAAGATGAGACTGAGTTGATTGATATGAGCATATTGAGTGCCTAGGAGGAGTATTGTGCACCAATATGGGTATGAGTAAATACTAACTCAAACCCCGAACTACGTTACCAGCGTAGCATATAGGGGCTATGCCTCTTATGTCCAAAAAATATTGACATTTATTGTGGATCCATCTTGCATTGATCATACCTTTCCATGGCAATATTAGATGGCTAAGGAAACGATAGTGCAAATGCTATATCATCACCAGCTTATATGTGATGGTTGTCAGTTAGAGAAACTCTCAGATTGACTGAGTTGCATGCTAGAGTTTCTTTATGAGCATTTTTTTACTATATAAATCTTCCATCCTTTGTTGAGTTGAGTCATGGATTGTCGATTTGATTTTGTTGATTCGTATCCGAGACCTGACTTGTTTCCTTATCCATCTCACATACCAGTATATTTAATGTACTGACTTCAATTTGGGCCTGCATCATTAGTGATACAGATACAAATAATAGGGCTTTCAGTAAGCGCATCATTAAAGTCCAGAATCTTATTTCCAGATTTGGTGAGCCCTCTTTTTTATTTGGAAAAGCTTTTTTCTTTCTTTTATGGTGTATTATAACTATTTCATTTTGAGGTAGCCCGAGAGTTGTGTTGGCACCTACTAGATTGTATAGAGGCTTCATAGACATTAAGTAGAGATAGTTGATCGTTATTTATTTTTCAAATTTTTCTCATTGGAAACTATTATTGAAAGATACTTATTTATCTAAACTAATAGCTTTTCTTGAGAGTTCTTCCGTTATTGAGTGTGATTTGATTATGATGGCAGGTGGTTCTCTTGGGGAATTAAAAATAGTTCTTCAAGTGTCAGCCACTCAAAGGGTACCATCCCGATCAAGCGACCCAAAAAAGTCCTCAAAAATGTGCGTCGGGAGTGCTCGAAATCTTATTTTCCATATATCTAAAACTCCATTTGGAATTTCAAAAATCCGACTTCATATTCTTGTTCAAAGGGTCCAAATCAGGGTGACAAGGGTCTAACCTCAGTTATAAAGCAAAGGAATCAAATTATGAAATTTCGCTTGGTGCGATTTCCAGAGAGCATCCGCGACCTCTCCACGGCTCGGAGAGGTGTTATTTCTGCACTATCTTTTCTTAGATCTCTCAGATTTTTCTAAGTGTTGGACCTAAGTCTTCCCAAATGTATTTTCACCTATACTTAGTCCTATTTCACCCTCATATCACCCAAAAACATTCCCCAATATTTCCCCAAACATTTAGACTCATTTCTAACTCTAAATTCAAGTCTCAAACTCAAGGCCAATCTCAAGGATTTCTTCAAGGATCTTACCCAAGTTTCAAATCTCCATTAAAGTCTTCTTCAAAAACTTCACAAAAGCTAAGGTATGTAGTGTTGAACCATTGGGTACTTTCACCCATGGTGCCTAAATCCTCTTTTACTTAATATTGCATAATTTAAAGTGATTTTACATGTGGGTCTATAATATTGAGAAATTTACTGCACGGTGATTTTATTTATGAAAGTATGGTAGCTTTACCATGTTTTGAGCTTCAAATCTTAGATCTAATATTGGATTTGATGAGGGGTTTTGATATGAATGTCTTGGGGGTGTTGCAATGCGTTGGTTAAAGGTTGTACCATTGATTTTGCTGCTGATTTCATCTCTAAGTTGCATGCTCTTTTACTGCCATTGCATGCACCTAAGGTGTTTGATAAAATATCTGGTTACGGTTTCTTGAGGAATTGAAAGTCCAAAGCATGAGATATAATATGAATGATGTTATGATGATGAAATAAGCTTATGTATATGTTTATTCCTACATGAGATATGGCATTAGAGCCTATGGTGAATCCTATATAAAGTTTTTCATAGACCATGCCCGATCCGAGGGAAAAAGATCTCGGGAAACTATGCGAGGAGTTTATACTTCATCATCATGGATGTTTGCGGAGTGACCATCATCAACCATGCGAGGGGTTTATACCTCGTCGCCATGAAGGCAGGGTGGAACCACCATCAACCATGCGAGGGGTTCATAATTTGTCATCATGGATGGTGGGGTGCAACCACCATCAACCACCAGGGGTTTACATCTTGGATAGCTTGCTTGGTCTCATTCTTCAAATATGATATTCTATATGAGAATGATATACTTAAGCATGATTTACTTATGCATTGATCATACATGCCATCTTAATATAATATGTTTATTATCTATCATTTTGCATTTTGGATTATGATGCCTATCTCTGATTGCATTGCATCCCACATGCTTAGTACATTCAAACGTACTACCACATACTCTTGCCGACATGATATCACCATGTAGGAACCGGTGCCTGAGTTGATCATCCTTCTCCTCTCGCACGTGGCTAGGTGGTGCTATTCCAAGCTTGTTGGTGAGTTCTCTATTTGGAAGACTTTGGTTTATGTACTCTATTATCTATGTATTGAGACACTATCTTATGTTATCTTTGACTATGAGGGTGAGCTCGGTTACTTTGTCTTGGCCCCCGCTCCTTCTATGTTTTTGAGGTGTATGTTGGACAGGGTATGTACTATGTATGAACTTGACTCTTGACTTTTGAATTTGATGTTTATGCAAGTTTTATCCTTAGTCCCATTGCCCTTACAATTATTTGTATATGTCTTTGTATGCTTCTATAACCAAGGATGTGTGACGACATGCTAAGAGGCTTATTTAGGGTCCCTTCGGGTTCCCCACTCGCCGTGTCATATCTAGGCCCTAGGCTTGGGTCGAGACAAACTTGGTATCCGAGCACTAAGTTGAAAAATCCTCAGAGTCCAACACACCGCGCTGAGTTGTGAAGCACGCCATGACTATGAATAGGAGGCTATGAGATATTTTAGGAAATGTTTCCCTTCTTCATGTCCTAAGTCATTCTATAGACTTGTAATAAGTATTTCCCCCTAATGATTGTTCTTTGCTATGCTAGATCATGCTGAATACAAGAGGAAGACAGTCCCAAACTCTCAAGGAGCAACATACCAATGGTGAGCTCTGGGATGTCCTTACTATGCTTGCCCAAGTGGTGCCAACCAAGTCCAAGAAAGGGCCTAAACCCCTCATGCTACTACCCTGGGAGCTAGAGTAAGGGACTTCATAAGGATGAATCATCCGATTTTCCATAGGTCAAATGTGGATAAGGATCCATAAGAGTGTATTGATGAAATCTACAAAATCTTATCTATTATGGGTATGGGACCAAATGACAAGGCGGAGTTGGCGGTGTACAAACTAAAAGGGGTGGCCCAAATTTGGTTTGATCAATGGAAAAGTGAGATGGGTAATGGCTACATGGTGCTTTGGGAGAAATTCAAATTCACCTTCCTTAATCGGTACATTCCTTTTGAGCTTAGGAAAGCAAAGTTGGTTGAGTTTATGAACTTGAAACAAGGTGGTATGAATGTGAGGGAATGCGACCTCAAATTTAATCAACTACTAAAGTATGCTCCTCACTTGGTGGCCGATTGTGTGTCAAGGATGAACAAGTTTGTTATTGGGGACTCCGATTTGGTAAGTGAAGAGCACTGGTCCGCAATACTTATTAGTGACATGGACTTATCTCAGTTGATGACATATGCGAGCAAATGGAAGAGGAGAAGTTGAGAAAGAGGAGGGACTATTAGGCCAAGAAGGCCCGATTTGATAGCAAGTTTCCCAAGAGTGTTAGATTTCCTTAAGGCCAAAGGCCTCCTCATGCTACTAATAGGGGGTTTGCCAATGACTTCCCTAGACCATAAGGTAATGTTGGGATGACTCCTAATGATGTGTGTCCTGGATGTGGAGGGAGTCATGAGGGCCCAAGCTTGAAGGGTTCAAATGCATACTTTGAATGTGGGGATCTTGGCCATAGGAAAGTAGATTGTCTAAGAAACTGTGGCACGGTTCGGGTGCAAATGCAGTTCCATTTGGCAGTGGTGGTCCTCAAGGTGGTTCCCCAAGGCACAATCGTTTTTATGCTCTACATGGGAGGCAAGTGGTTACTGAGGTCCCCGACGTTGTTACTGGTATGTTAAAAACCTTTGATATTGATATATATGCTATGATTGATTCGCGTGCCAGCCTTTCCTTTGTTACCCCCTTTGTTGCTAAAAAGTTCCATCTTGAGTCAAAGTTGTTGCATGAGTCATATGAAGTATGTAATCCCATTGGTGCATCCATTGTTGCTAGGAGAGTGTATAGAAATTGTCCGATTTATACATTGTATAAAATCCTACGTTGTGATCTTGTTTAATTAGCTATAGTTGATTTTAATATTATTCTTGGGATGGATTAGTTGCATGCATACTATGCTTCTATTGATTGTAGAACTCATAGGGTCAAGTTTCAATTTCTAAATGAAGCCGTCCTTGAGTGGGAAAGTCATGATGTAGTAGTAAAGGGTAGGTTCATCTCATGGATTAAAGCCCATAGGTTGATTTCCAAAGGGTGTTTGTATCATCTTGTGAGGGTCAAAGATATGAAACCCAAAGTCCCTTCTATTGATTCGGTTCCGATTGTAAATAAGTTTCTTGATGTCTTCCCAAACGACCTTCCTGGTATCCCTCCCAAAAGGGAGATAGATTTTGGGATAGATCTCCTTCCCGACACCCAACTTATCTCCATTCCCCTTACCATATGGCCCCGGTGGAGTTTAAGGAGTTAAAAGAATAATAAAAAGATTTATTGGAGAAGGGATTTTTTAGACCTAGCCAATCCCCTTGGGGTGCACTGGTATTGTTTGTAAAGAAGAAAAATGGGTCGCTTAGAATGTGTATTGACTACTGGCAACTCAATAGGGTCACTATAAAGAATAGATATCCTCTTCCAAGGATTGATGA
>JAABOM020059578.1:0-12675 GCA_011800125.2 Solanum clarkiae
TGTTCAGGAATTGCCAAGTTGAGGGTCATATTTGTGTACTATGAAAGTTTAAGTTCCAACTTAAAAAGTTATGCCAAATTTGAGGTTATTTTTGAAGGTTATCCCTTCTCAAAATGGTGTCTTCAATGAAGATAACTACAGAAAAATTAAAATAACCAAAAAGAAAAACGAAAGAAAGTGGGCTGTTGATTAGAAACCACTTAGATTTTTAATAATACCAACTTGGCTTTTGGTTTTCGAAAAAGAAGGGCGACTTCGGTGCAATTAAGTTGCATCTATGCGCAATGTTTTAGAAAAGGCCCTAATCACAACAGTTTATTATACACAGTCTTATCTTGTATTTTTATTAAAGACTATTTCCAAATAAATCGAATCCCTCCTAAATTTGCCAGCAAAATTTACTTCAACACTTTAATTACGCCAACATTTAAATATTCCTTTAACAAATATTAAGTCAATTTAATCTCACCACAAAAAGCTGATATGGCAAAAATTAATCAAACGCGTGTCTTTAATTACTTTTTAGAGTAAGAGATCCAATATATATATTATAAAAAATAAATTAAGAAGACCACCACCACACCCCTGCGCCACCTCTTTCTCCTTTCTCAAAATACCCCATCCACCCACCTACTCCATTCCCACCTCTATTTGTTTAAGTAGTAACAGTTACATTATTATTATCGTAGTGTTTGATTCATGCTTTTATTTAATTCGAGATGACTTTTGAATTTTAATTAGTTATGTGAGAAGGTTTTGGCAAAAAATCGGAAAAATATGTATAGATTCTATATTTTTTTTTTCATTTATATTGTCATGATTAAAGTCTTAAAGGATATGTTTTTTTTTGTTATTTTTTTAATAGATTTTTGCTATTGTATCTTTCTCTCTATCAAACTTCTTAAATTTAATTTTTTATGAATTTCTAATTGTCTTAACTCTGTATTTTTATTCGGGCTCAAATTAGTTATTTGTGAATTTCTTGAAAGTTTGTCAACTACTGAACAAAATTTAAAATTTCCGATAATTATTTAAAAGTATTAATTTAAACATTAAAATATGCTCCTCATTTGGTGCTCCTGTCACACTTTTAAAGATCACATTTTATTACTCATTGCAACTAGTTGAAAATAAGTGTGGCAAAATGTAGTTCAATGGACAAACAGAAGTTAGAAAACTATCTAACTTATGAAGAACAATACTTCCTCTGTCTTGGTTAAAAATAAACTTATTTGAATCTCGAAATTGGAACGCTATCACATAAGTTGGAACAAGAAACAGAAAAGAGCCTAGAGATGTTGAAAACAAAAAGAAGCTACTTCCCCACAATGAGTTTTGCCCTAGCATGACCTTCACTAATTTGGAAATTGTTTCCCAAACCAAAATGAATCATTAAAAACCAGACTAAAGTGATAAGCTGTCCTCCTTTGGCAAGCTGTTGGCAATGGTCATTGGCTTTGCAGTTAATAGCAGCATGGGACAGCATTTCAACCCATACTTTGCTTATTAGCTCCCATTTATCGATGTCATGACCAAGCTCGTCCAGCTCTTTGGCTAGACGACGTCCATCAAACAAGGCTGATTTACTTCTATCCCCTTTCACTTGCACTGGCTTCACCACCGCGTTCACTTCAAGGATTGCTTTGCAAGCTCTTGCATGTTTCTCCTGTCTACATGTTGGTTCTTCCTTTGTTCGCTTTAGGCAGAGGCAATTACGGGAGCATCGCTTATTACTAGTGCTACTCTTCATTATGTTTCTGCTGAGGAAGAATTTTTCAGCTTCAGCACAAGTATCTCTGTATCTAATCTGTCCGATGCCTGCCACAGCCGACATCATTGAAGGCTGCATCACGAGGAGATAGAGCATATAATCTGAAAGAATCTTTGATATCTCGCGGTGGGAACTCTCACCTTTGTCTTTACTATAACAGAGTTCAGTAGCAATGTGCCATACCAGAAGGGTCTCGTCGAAATTAGACTCAGTAATATAGGGCAGCAGATGACTGGAGCTATTGGCACGAAGAGTCCAATCTCCTTTGGCTAACCATATTTCCTTTGCTGTTTCTAAATCCTCCGCGAGTGAAGATTTGCTCTTTATTTCTTCGTAGATGAAGTCCCTCAATTGGTCACTGAATTTCTCGCTCTCGACATACACTAGTCGATTCATTACATCAACAACCCCAAACCATTCATATATGCTTTCCCTGTGCTTGGAGCGCCCACGCACACAATAGTTAATCAAGTTGAATTGTGAAACGGATTCAGCCCACCTACGGCGCAAACATCTACAAGCTGGTGTACACAAACGCCATAACACATACCCCTTTTTCTTCAGGGCAACTGTCGTCCAGTCCGAGTAAAGGAGCATAAAAAAGGAAGCGATATCCAAGAAAAGAGCACCAAGGACAAGTGTGTAACTGACTCCGATCTCCCACCTTGGAAGTCCCCTTTTATCCCAGCGGTAGAAGAGGATCGCGGCAGCAACTTCAAGAAGGAAACAGACTGATCGACGTGCATGACCCCAGTAAGAGTTGGCCACGATCATTTTGGTAAAAAGAACATCATAAATGAAATTGAGTTCAGCCTCAATAACTCGAAAAGCATCCTCCGCTTTTAAGCTGAGGAAGAAATTTCGGCTTTCATTCCGTTGGCGGAAGTCAAATATGAGATCAACAACTAGTCCTTTGAATTTCTCAAAGAAGTAATGAGCCTTTACCACTACCTCAAGATGAGATAGCTCTTTTTCAACAGACGTTTCCTCCTCCTCCACATTGCCATAGAACTCGTGAATCATCTCTATGTCCGTGGGTAGGTTAGCTGCTTTCTTCGAAGAGTATTCGTCCATCAGCTTGGCATAGTTTGGTCCAGGATCAGGTTCTTTCATAATGGACTCTCGAAATCGATCTAAACTTGCAAGATACAGAGCCCGAATACGCTCACCATACTTGATAACTCCAACAAAAAATATGAGCACAGTTGGGATCCACAGCTTGTTTTTGGAAACAGTTCGGAAAAAAACATATACCACAGCAAAACCCTGGGTCATGAGACCCAGGAAATGCCTGTGCCACAGCGCATTATCCTCGAGGGCAAAGGCACTAATCGTGTCAGGGCCCCCGAGGTGTACTAACAGAAAAGGCGCCCAGAATACAAGAACATCTAGAGCTTTGTTATTAGAGCCGTCACTATCTGAGATGTGCCCAATTGCGAAATTAGCAGCCCATTCTACCAGCAAGTAGCCGGACCAAAGGGGCAGCGTCAGGTAGGCAGTTGAAACGCGCTTTCTAAGGGGCGAGAAAAAGATTAGGACTATCTGAAGAGTGAGGCTGAACAGAATCACAGCACGAATGTCCCATGCGTCCCATATCTTCTTCAAATTGAAATTCATGATTCATTCACTCACAACACTTGTAGTTAAACTAGAAATATAATGAGTTGTAGTTAAACTAGAAATATATCCCTTCTGTCTTATATTAACTGAATTAATGCACATATATTAAGAAAAACATTCAAAGACAAATTTTATACTGTACTTTTCACTATTGCCTTTTGTAAAATCATAAATATATAGTGTGATTTATTTACTAGAAAATGTAAAAGTTTAATAAACGAAAGGATAAATATGGAAAAGTTTCAAACATTCATCTTGAACTTTGAAAAATTTAACTATTTTAAACTTTAAAAAAACCCTCAAAAATTCAATTAATTTGAGACGGGAAATAATGAGTTGCTAAGTAGAAAATCAGTTGCTGGCATGTCATGTTATTACTCCTCTCATTAGTGTGGGGTCCAGCCCCATAAATGTGATTCAACAAAAGCCACACCTTTTGTTTTCGGCATACCACAATTGTTGAAATTATGTCTCCTGTCACCAATAACATCTATGGATATAATTTTCCCTACTGACTTCCTCCATTTTACACATCAAAAATTGAGAGGAAAAAGAAAGAGATTCACAAACAGAATAAAATACATTGAGTATTTTATCTGTGAGGTATACCATAGGTTATTTAATAAAAATATTTTATGAAGAAAAATAGAGTGTGAGCTATATTTTAGTAAGGTGAAAAATCAAAAGAGAGTATTTCTTTTGTGTGTGTAAAAGTCTTTGGGAGTATTGTACTTGTGCCTACACGGTGTAAAATTTCTTATTATAGTAATATCAGTTGCTCCTCTTGGTCCGTGGTTTTTTCCTTATTTAGAAGGGTTTCCACGTAAAATTCTTGGTGTCATTATTTTCCTATTTTTATTCATATTATTGTGTCATATTTATTTTATATTAGTCCATATTTTTTCTCAACAAACTAGTACAGAGCCGAGGTTCTGTCTGAGTATGTTCTGTGATTACAGCATAGTGTGAACTTCCACATCAGAAAAGAATTACTTTGGTAAACAGTTTTTCGAAAAAAATAATGAAAGCCAACACTTGTAGAATGGTCACTTTGAATGACACTAATTATGCCATTTGGAAGGAAAAATGGAAGATGTACTTTACGTTAAAGAATTTTTATCAACCAGTCTTTGCTACTAAAAATCCTGCAAATAAAACAGATGAAGAGTGGAATCTGTTGCATAGACAGGTCTGTAAATTTATTAGACAATAGGTTGATGATAATGTATTGAACCATATTTCTGGGGAAACACATGCTCGTACCCTATGGGAGCATCGTAAAAGTTTGTATGCTCGGAAGACTGGGAACAATAAAATATTTTTGATAAAGCAGATGTTGAGTTTAAAATATATTGATAGTTCTCCAATGACAGATCATCTGAATAATTTTCAAGGAATCATGAACCAATTGTCTGTTATGGACATTAAATTTGATGAAGAAATTCAAGGCTTGCTACTACTTGGTTCCCTATCAGATTCTTGGGAAACATTTAGAATGTCATTATTGAATTCTGCTCCGGATAGTGTGATCTCTATGGATTTTGCCAAGAGCAGTGTGTTTAGCGAAGAGAGATGAGAAGAAAATCTCAAGGTTCTACTTCGTCAGATGTCCTAGTGGCAGGTTCTAGGGGGAAAAAATAAAAATCGTAGTTATCTGATAGAGAACATAGCAGGAACAAATCTAGAGGAAAACTTAAAAATATTGAGTTCTATCATTATAGTATGAAAGGGCACACAAAGAAGTTCTATCGCAAATTAAAAAAGGAGAACAGAAAAAAAGAAGAAAATAAAGAAGAATGCAATGAAAATTGTTTTTCCACCATTGCCACCGAAGATCTTCTCACTGTTCTTGATGTTGATTTGATAAATATTTCTTGTGATGAGTCAAACTGGGATTTGGACACTGGTGTCGCATATCATGTGACATTCAGGAAAGATTTTTTCTCTGTCTATACTCCAGGTGACTTTGGAACGTTGAGTATGGGTAATGAGACTGTGTCTAAAGTAGTTGGTATTGGTATAATCTGTTTAGAAACTAGTGTTGGAACTAAACTAATTCTAAACAATATGAAGTATGCACCTGATGTTCGTCTACATCTCATTTCTGTTGGGGTATTAGATAATGAAGGATATGTCAGTACCAACGGTAGAGAAAAATGAAAAATCATTAAGGGTTCCTTAGTTGTGGCTCGTGGCGAAAAACGTCGTGGTCTATACTGGACTACAGCTTCTACTTATGCCAATATGGTGAATGCAGTTGGGGACGATGAATCTTCAATGTTATGGCATAAGAGACTTAGCCACATCAGTGAGAAAGGACTCAATGTTCTAGCCAAGAAGAAATTATTGTCAGATTGCGGAGGTGCTAAATTAGAAAAGTGTGAGCACTACCTGGCTGGAAAGCAAAATAGAGTTTCCTTCAAGATTAACCCTCCTTCAAGAAAGATAGAGTTGCTTGAGTTGGTGCACTCTGATTTATGTGGTCTAATGAAGACAAAGACCTTGGGTGGTGCCCTCTATTTTGTCACTTTCATTAATGATTGCTCGAGAATACTTGGGGTCTACGTCTTGAAGACTAAAGACCAAGTGCTAGGTGTCTTTAAGCAGTTTAGAGAAACTGAAAAGAAACTGAAATGTATTCGTATTGATAACGGTGGTGAATATTGTGGACCGTTTAACGAATATTGCAAGTATCAAGATATTAAACACCAGAAGACTCCTCATAAGACTCCTTAGCTTAATGGTTTGGCAAAGAGAATAAACAGAACCTTGATAGAGAGAGTTAGATGTTTGCTTTCTGAAGCAAAGTTGCCAAACTCTTTTTGGGGTGGGCATTATTGACCGTTGCACATGTGATTAATCTATCTCCTACTGTGGCTTTGCAATGTGATGTTCCAAATAAAGTTTGGATGGCAAAGATGTTTCCTATGACCATTTGAGGGTGTTTGGTTGCATAGCATTTGTACATGTGCCAAAAGACGAAAGGTCAAAGTTAGATACCAAGACAAAACAATGCATCTTTGTTGGATATGGCCTTGATGAATTTGGTTACAGGCTATATGATCCAATTAAAAAGAAGTTTGTGAGAATCAAACAATTGAAGACATTGAGAAAAAGGAGAAGCTGAAATCCTCCAGTTCTGATGGTGTGGTTCATTTTGACGAAGTGCCTCATGAAAGTGTGCATGATGTTGGCAGGCTCGATGATCGTAACGATGCCCAGGATCATGTTCAAAATCAACATGTTAATATTGATTATAACAATGATAGTGTTATTAATGATCCTTCAGCTCATGAAGTTGTGGATGAATCAAATATTCCTCTCAGGAGGTCCACAAGACAACATGTTCCCTCGTCTCGTTATTCATCAAATGAGTATATGCTACTCACTGATGGGGGAGAACCTGAATATTATAAGGTGGTTATGTAAGATGAACACAAGGGTCAATGGATAAAGGCCATGCAAGATGAGATAAAATCTTTGCATGAGAATCATACTTATGAGTTGGTAAAATTGCCTGAAAGCATGAAAGCTTTGAAGAATAAGTGGGTGTTCACAGTTAAAATTGAAGAACACACCCAGAAGCCCAGATACAAGCTAGATTGGTTGTTAAGAGATTCGGTCAAAGAAAAGGTATTGACTTTGACAAAATATTTTCACCTGTCGTGAAAATGTCCTCCATTCGTACAGTTCTTGGTCTGGCTGCTAGTCTAAATTTAGAGATTGAGCAGATGGATGTTAAAACAGTTTTTCTTCATGGTGACCTAGAAGAGTAAATTTATATGGAACAACCCGAGGGTTTCAAAGTTAAAGGTAAAGAAAACTTTGTGTGCAAACTCAAAAAGAGTCTATATGGCATAAAGCAAGCTCCTAGACAGGGTAGAGATAGATCGAAAAAGTATTTGGGAAGGTTCTGGAGTTTAGATCCTAGTCATACAAGTGAAGTAAGAATTAAGTTGACAATTTGATGCATCATTCATTTCAGAAACAAAATAAATGCAATGGTAAAAAAGAAAAAAAAATACATATTTATGAGGAAACTGATATTACAACATTAAAACACGATCTTTTTGTCCTTCCAAACTCCATGAGCATTGCAGGGGAACATAGTGAGCTTTGGGCATTTCACTTTCTCCAGATATTCCACCCCCGGGAACAATTCACGAAATTCGGTCCAGTCCATTTCCATTTCTGCCAAGTACTTCAGACGTAGTGTTTTCAAATTATTCCAAGGTTGTGGACCAGTTTCAAACTCGAATTGACCCAAATCGCGCAGTTCCCCTCCCCTGACGTACAGTTTATTCAGCTTCTGCATATTGTAAGATTTTAGCCAAGTCGCAGCACTTCGCCTAGGATAACATTTAAGGTCCAACTTCTCCAAATTTGGAGGAAAACCAGTTGGAGGTGAGACATTCTCATCCACCTTTTTCCTCGTAATTATACGAGTCAGCGTTCTTGCAAGTCCAGGTTTTGGATCGTTTGGCATAGGGATGGAGTCTGGAGTACTCCGGAACAAATTTCCTCCCCATTCTATAGTTAGGATGCGGAGTCGTTTGAATTTCTCGAGCACGTTCAAGTCGCTCGATCTGGGGAAATCTTCCATTTTTGTATGAATACTTAATTTTCTCAAGTTTGTCATGGCCAACAAATCCTCCAGAGTGCATGAGTGTAATTTGTCTGTTGAATATTGAACTTCAAATCCCTTGAGAACGACAAGATTTGTTAGCGCCCCGAGACCTTTAGGCATGCCACTGAGCAAGTAACACTCCGATATGTCCAAGTGTGTCAAATTATGAAGTGAACCAATGCCCCGCGGGATCACCTCAAGACTGTGGCAAGCTCTTATATCTAACACATTAAGGTTCCAAAGCTTTGAAATTGACTCAGGGATCTTTGTTATCCCTGAAATCCCTTGCAAGCTCAAGAATTTGACATACTTTAAGTTAGCTAGGCCTTCTAAATCTGTAGTTTCATCTACCTCGATATGCTTCTTGCTTGTGCAATCCCACCTTCCCAAGTATAGAATGTTCACATACTTCATCTCGGTAAACCATTCGGGCTTTAGTCGTAGAAAGGCTTCATTTAAATTGAACACCACATGAGCCTTGGGCTTAGAGTTTCCTTCTTTCGAGAACAAATTGGAACTGTACTTGCCATGGGACTCCTCCTTCTCCGACTTCTTGTCTTTTCGAGGAACCAGACAGGATCTTAGAGAACGAGTATGGTCTACGATAGGGTTGCCTTTGTCATCAAAATCAATGAAATTTTCCCTCTCCGCGAGCATAGTTACTGCAGCATGAGCCAAAGGTTGCAACCTGTAGCTATGAGCTTTCTTCTTAAAAGGGCACTTGTCGTAAACTGGACAGATGAAGTTTCTTAAAATGAGTTCCTTCAAGACATTCTCCGCATCATCCTCTGCATTTACGCCAGATCGAATGAATCCCTCACCGATCCACCAGTACATCAGAAGCCTCTTCTTGATTGTTGCATCCACCGGGAACAGAGCAAAACAGAGCAGGCATTGTTTGTGTTGACTACTGAGGAGATTGAAATTCGCCTCGAATTCTTTGAATATCACATTGTTCATAAACAGATCCTTCTTATAGAAAGAATGAACTCCCGCTAGATGTTCGTTCTTCTCGGGATTGGGGAGATTCTCTTTCTTCTTTGCATCTCTATCTGTTGGCGCCGAGTACCTAACTTTCACCTTCGACGGGATCTCTGTTTTCAACCTCATAACTACCTTCTCGGCCTTGGAAATATCTTGAAAATTGAGGTTCCCCTTGGCACGCTCCTGTTGTCTATTGACCTCAGCTTTGTATTTGTTGAGATTATCACTCGCCTTATCGATGAACTGAAGATCATCCTCCATCAATTTCTGCAACTTCTTCACTTTCATTTCATGATCAGTCATGTTTTGCTGGGGCTCATTCTTGGGCAGTTGGGGCGCGGAAGTTGCTCGGTGGAGATGTTCTTCTTCATCACTTTGTATTTCAATGGAGTTGGGCCGCGGAAGTTGCTCGGTTACATCAGCGGAAACATGGACGATTGCAGTTGCCATTGTCGACGAAGCGGAGAGAGAGAGATGAACAAGTTATAAGGAATAAGGCACAAAGCAAAGAAACCCTTGAAGGTATTCAGATCAAGATATATCTATTATTGTCTTCACAAGATGGGACAGTAAAAGAATACCAAAATGATCTCTGCGTCCTCTGTAAAGGTAAACCGGTAATTCAACCTTGAGGTTTCTCACTTTATTTCAATTTGTTTATTTGGTTTTAACTTGACATAAAATTTAAGAAAATTAAAAAAATTTAATCTAATGTACTAAAATGTGTGACGCTTAAGAATTTTTAGAAAAACAAAGAGACCCGAGCATATATCTTTTACTGATCACCAAGGAATATAACATTTGTAATGGAATATCAAATGATAACAATCATGAAATACAAACAAAAGTAGCATTGAAATTAGAATTACAAGTTACAATAGACCGACACAAATTGCTAACACACTACAGTTGATGGCGAATTTGTTGAAGTAGGTCTTAGGCCTAACTCACACCCCAAAAGTTAGCTCAAAGTGAGGAAGATTGTTTAAGCCTTATAAGGAGATCACTCATCCCATTAACCACCAATGTGTGACTTTGTGTCTCAACAGAATTCTTATTCAGGTGCTTGCTGGCATTTTGTCAAGTTCTTGTTTCATGATTTCCCCCATGATGCTGGCCGCCAAAGGTAGTCCACCTAATTTGCTCAGAATTGTATCCTTTAGATCATGATCGTTAAGGAATTTCTTCACTCTTTCTCCAGCTGAATCGTTCAATATCTCCCAACAACTCTCATCATTCAATGGCAGAAGGGGATATACGTTCTCCTCGCCAACCATTTCCTTCGCCAATTCCTTTGATCGAGTTGTGATGATGACAGCTCCACCCTGTCGTTTTGGCAATCCAAGCGCGAGTTTTTCACTGCAACTATCTTCCAATTCCGGATCCAACCATAATTTATAGAAGAAATCATGGAAACAGAAGGCTCCATCGAGCACAAGCAAATACCTTGTACCCTTGAGTACACTTCGAAGAGCAAAAAGTAACCCCAGAAGACCTCGATTTTCAACTGTAAATTCGATCACATGGTCTTCAACACCGAGACATTCGAGCATCCTTTTTAAAACCTCTTTCTTGTAGTATTCATCATCAACACTCGGCATACAAACCCAAATCCAAGGAAAGAAGCTTTTGGTTACTTGCTCGTTATTGAAAGCCAATTGACACAACGTCGTCTTCCCAACTCCAACCACACCAGATATACAAATTGCCTTAAATCCATTTACTTCATTATCCCTCCGGATAAGGAATCTCTCCATGAAATTCTCCCTTTCACTGAACCCGAATACTCTGTTTCGATATACTGTCCTGTAACTCTCCTTGTTCAGTACATTAACGTTTTCCATTTCTAAACCTCTAATCGTTGAGTTATCACCTTTATATCTACTTTCCATTTGTTTCAATTTGTTGCGAAGTGCAAAGACGAATCGGATCCCTTCTGAGGTGTAAACTCTTTTCCTTTCCAGTAACATTTGCCAATTTGCAAGAGCATTGAGGAGATAGTATAGATCTTCCCTACGACTCAATTCGCCATTTTTAGCCTCTCGAAGAGAACAAATTACCTTTCCAAAATGCCTTTGGATATTCAACAGTATCTTTGATAGACAATCTTCACTTCCCTGCGCTTGCTCTACTGCTACAGCAAGTTTATTCAGTAGATATTCTTCTGTCTCCACAGCCATTACAAAGACATTAAGCTTTTCGGCTTTCGCCAACAAAATCAAAAAAAGAAAACAGGATATCTCCTTTGGATTGAACTAACATGTCGACCTACTCCAAAAGTAATCATAGAAAATAATCAAAAAAAAAATAAAACAATAACACAAACAAATCAAAATAAAAAAATTATGAACATACTCTCAAACAGACATGTCGACCAATTGTCTACTTGAGTAATTTGACACATATATATTATAGAAATCATATTTACTTTATTATTTTATTTTTTAATGTGTCTTCAATTAGGTACATTTCTCTTATTCAAATTAAAAGTCGCTAAAAATAAGTCAATCTAAACACCTAGCCTCGTTGATATATGATCATACTTGTCATCCCGTTTACTTCTCTTCTCAAAACATAAGAGTTCTAGACAAATTTCACGAGTTGGGTAAGAATTTTTATTATTAACAAAATGTAATCGAAAATCACGTGGCAATTATTTGTAATTGTAATCAATGACTTCAATTATAGTGTACAAAATATCCAGGATATTTTATTGCACCAGTTGGCCCCACTTTTTTAATAATAATATGAAGTCTTAGTCATTATGTTTTTAAATAATTAGTCTTACTGTTACTATTTTCTTCTCTTTTCATTACCTGACTAATATGTGTTAGTTTGTTATATTTTTATAATGTCATGTGTTATTTATTGCTAATCGCACCTATTGTTTTCTCCCCTTCACTTACATTTCTTTTGGTTATATCTAGTTATTTTTGCCTATGAATTTTGAGTTGAGGGTTTTAGGAAACAGTATCTCTACTTCTATGAGGTAGCGGTAAGGTCTGCGTACAATCTACCTTTCTCACACCCCACTTGTGAGATTATACCGATATGTTATTATTGTTGTTTAGTCTTTTGAAACGTAAGCAATTATATAATAATATAATATGAAGTCTTGGTCATTGTGTCTGTAATCAATGACTTCAGTTATAGTTGGCTCCACTTTTTTAATAATAATATGAAATCTTAATCATTATGTTTTTAAATAATTAGTCTTACTGTTATTATTTTCTTCTCTTTTCATTACCTGGCTAATATGTGTTAGTTTGTTATATTTTCATACTGTCATATATTATTTATTGCTAATCGCACTTATTGTTCTCTCTCATTCACTTACATTTCTTTTGGTCATATCTAGTTATTTCTGCCTATGGATTTTGAGTTGAGGGTTTTAGGAAACAACATTTCTACTTCTATGAGATAGCAGTAAGGTCTGCATACAATCTACCCTTTCCAAATCCCACTTGTGAGATTATACTGATATATTATTGTTGTTGTTTAGTCTTTTGGAACAGATGCAATTATATAATAATATAATATGAAGTCTTGGTCATTGTGTCTGTAATCAATGACTTAGTTATAGTTGGCTCCACCTTTTTTTAATAATAATATGAAATCTTAGTCATTATGTTTTTAAATAATTAGTCTTACTGTTACTATTTCCTTCTTTTGT
>JAABOM020059579.1:0-12674 GCA_011800125.2 Solanum clarkiae
GAGCTGGGCTTGGGATATGTTGGCATCATGACATGTGGGTGTTGGGCCTCGTTCGCCCCGGCTCACGTGAGTGCTTGTCCGCTGTTCGCCCCGGCTCACGTGAGTTCTTTTGTCTCTCGTTTACTCCAGAACTTGTTCTAAGTGTGCTTCAAGGAGAACTCCTAGGTTGTACTTGGTTTGAAACATGACTTTAGGATTTCCTAAAAACAGTTGAAATTTTAATATTACCCTAGTCAACTCCTTTGAGCCCTTCAGCCTTTTCATAGCCACCTTCTGGAGCACTTGAAGTTATAACTTAGGCTAAAATCCCAAGCTTTTAGAGAGATGATGGGAACAATGTAGTGTAGAAGTTGATAGAAAAAAGAGAATAGATAGTGGAATAGGAGAAGTTTGAATCAATCAAGTTTGTTGCGAAAAATTGAAAATGAAGCACTGAAAAAAATTGAAAGGTGTGAAATAAAGGGGTGGCAAGGAGAGAAATGTGGAAGTTCTAAAAGGAAAATAACTTGAGGTGTGAAATTTTAGTGATTAGAAAGGTCATTGTCACTCATAATTACCCATATTCATATCATATCTCCAACACAAAAGCATACATTACATTACATTCATGCAAGTCCTAAGTGTTTGAGCTAAGTGCACCTATGTTAGTGACGATTTACATAAATAGCAAACTTTTAGACCATTTTTGAGCCCTTGAACATCATTTTGAGAAAGAACATTAATTCTTCCTACTTTAATATGCCAGTTTTGTCTTGAAATGCATAGGGTATGAGTAGCATTCTCTTTGATTATGAGGACACTAGAAAACTAGAGTTGTGAAAGTTTTTCTTTTCCCCATTGAGATGCATGAATAAAAGAAAGTCACTATGTGAATGATATATTTTTCGGTTTTGGGAGCCTTTGAAGAATTATATATAAGGATTGCAGTAGTTTCAAATACTTGAGAAAATTAGGCATGACTAAAATTCTCAAACATTTGTATGCTGCATTATGCTTTGAAAGAGAGAATATAATAGAGGATAAACATGTTGCGTTCCTTACTGTGTGGTTCTGCAAGTTCCTCTTTTGCAATGGTTCATTAAGAGTAACAATGGAGTACATTAGCCAATGCTCTTACTTTAGGCAGGATGATTGCCTTGGCTCCCTTTGTACTGTCTCATATATCGAGGCTGTAGAAACTTAGGTATTAGAGGGTTTGGTACCGCAGGGGTCCATTCTGGATCCTACAGCTCTGACTGTAGTTTTATTTTCCGGGATACAGACTTTTCCCTTACAATTCAAAAATTTGTCCAACTTTTGGGATTGCCCTAGCTCAAGGCAAGTAAAAACCAAATAGCTTCCAGGAATCCTTTAAATTCTTCTATTTTGTGCTCCTTCATAACTCCTAGCCAGTTCACTCCATATTCTTCTGAATGGCTAAGATTTCCATTGCATTATTAATCTAGTAACCTAGTGTTAAACGATATCCAGTCAAGTTTCCTTATTGCCCGAGACCTTCAGTAATTCAAGTCCATTTGCCCAGCAGTTTCGCTTGACACAAATAGTGCTTGTCCCTCCTTATCAATTTGTCAATGCTCCACCACTCAATACAATTGTCTTCAATTTATTAAAGTGTATTCATGAAGTGGATTCAAGATTTCTTTGATTGAAGAGAGAAAATTTTCAGTTGTCCAATTTCATGCTAATCCACAATGTACGTCATCCTTTGAGTCCTTGCTAGTCAACTTATATATGCAAATCTCAGACTGAATCTTTCTAGGATCTCCTCAGCTGATTAAGTCTGAGTATTACGTATATAAGTCAACCACCAAGACTAAAAGGATGATGTACATTTTGGATTAGCATGAAATTGGGCAACTGAAAATTTTTTCTCTTCAATCGAAGAAATCTTGAATCCACTTCATGAATACACTTTACTAAATCGAAGACAATTGTATTGAGTGGTGGAGCATTGACAAATTGATAAGAAGGGACAGGCACTATTTGTGTCAAGCGAAACTGCTGGGCAAATTGACTTGAATTACTGAAGGTCTCGGGCAATAAGGAAACTTGACCAGATATCATATGGTTGTTATCCAAAAGGTCCAATAAAACACTTGGTTACTAGATGAATGATGCAATAGAAATCTTAGTCATTCAGGAGAATATAGAGTGAACTGGCTAGGAGTTATGATGGAGCACGAATAGAAGAATTTAAAGAATTCCTAGACGCTGTTCAGTTTTAACTTGCCTTGAGCTAGGGCAATCCCAAATGGACAATTTTTTGAATTGTAAGGGAAAGGTCTGTATTCTGGAAAATAAGACTGCAGTCAGAGCTGTAGGATCTAGAAGGGACCCCCTGCAGTACCAAACCCTCTAGTAACTAAGTTTCTAAAGTCTTGATACAAATAAGACATTACAAAGGGAGCCAAGGCAATCATCCTTCCCGAAGCAACAATAATGGCTAATTTGCTATACTCCATTGTCACTCTTAATGAACCATTGCAAAAGAAGAACTTGTAGAGCCATATAGTAAAGAATGCAACATGTTCATCCTCCATTACATCCTCTCTTCCAAAGCATAATGCAACATACAAAAGATTGACATTTACTTATAGAATCTTTGTTACTTTGTACCTTTGAAGCTTAGAGAGCAGCCATAGTTACTTTTGGGACATTCTGAAGAATTTTGCATTGTGTCAATTTTCTTTTCTAGTTACTCATTAATTATGCATGGAGAGCAGCCATAGTTCTAGGCTCTAATTTTTATGATTTATTTTTTTTGTGATTGAACATGTTCGGGTCAGTTTGTATACACTTTGATTTTTCTTTCTAAAAAAATTACTGAGTTATCCTTTCATTAGTGAAGAATTTCAAATTCAACTTTCTCGAAATTGCCTGCGACCGATATTTATTTGTGTTGTTTGCTTCAATAGTATTGAGGTGTTGGTGTGATTAACACAATAGAGAGTTTTGAATATGGGACAAAAAGAAGTATCTGATTGGATTACATACTCTACGAGGAGGTAGGGCAAGGAGCGAGTGTCTGGGTCCATTGCTCTCTTTGTATCCTCTGAATAAAATTATTATCTAGACTGCATTATCTAGAAGGTAAAGTTTGTGCGCATTATCTAGAAGGTAAAGTTTTTGTTAGAAAAGGAACACATATGTAGTGGAGAAGTTACAAGTTTTTCTTTCAATCTTCTAGCAAATTGAAGAATGCATATAGTGTATTTTTTGTATCATTTAATCCAATAAGAAAATTCTTCTTATTATTATATTTAAGTTCATGAAAATGTGATCCTTCAGCCTAATAGAGTTGTGCTGATGCTTTCATAATGTGTTTTATGGTATTTATAAAAAACACATCAATCCCTTAATTGAATTTATAGATACAAGGGTAACAAGCATATTAAGATGGTAAAAAAATTTACCTTGCTAGAATAGGAAATTCTTGTAAGTAGTTTCCAATTAAGTTATAATCATCAATCCTATATATGTAAGGTAAATATTCATGAAATAGATATTCCATGTCAAGGTTATAACCCTCGATCCTTTTAAAAATAAGAAAAACAAGTCACATTTTCTTGCATTCCGAGCTATATTTGTAAGATTTTCTTGTATTTCAAGCTATGTTGCTCAGACTCTTCAAAAATGATGGCAGATGCATGTCAGATTCTCCAAAGATATTATATTTTTGAATATGTGATCCGACATAAGTGTGGCAACATTTTTAGAAAGCTTGAGCAACTTAGATTCCAAGTGTTCGACTAAATTTCTAACTTTAGTAAAATAGTCTAGTTTTATTTGTTCACTCACATTTTACGTAGCTCTGTTGTGTATTTTCTTGCATTCCAAGTGTTACATATTTTCTTGAAGATGACTTACAGAATTACTCATATTTTATAGCATTCCAAGTGTTGCATCAAACCTCAGTAGCTTTGCTGTATACTTATGATTTCATGTACTAAGTTCTCGTCATTGATTTTTCCTAGCAAGAAACACTTATTATAATGCTAATTACTACAATCATTCAAGGTTGTTGTAGCATTACATAAAAAATATTCAGCTAAACTTTTTATATGACAAACTCTATAGTACACATAATGTGAATGTTCATAATTTTTTTTTTAAAAAAAGAAAAATCAAATTTTGGGTCTATGACTCGATTTTATTTCATTCCAAAAGTAGATGGGCTCAAAAGAAGCCCATAATAAATAAGGTCCAGTACAAAGGAGTTCAAAGGTTGATCACTACATTGTGTACAATAAAAGGAAACACTAGTTGATTTCCTAATTTTGACTCTCACTCCTTCACTTTCATCTGCCCGCCGCATCCGATGCTCCTATGAACTCCGACCAGGCGATTCCTCTTCCTCCGTTTCTGACTAACCAACTTCCTTCATCTTCATCTTGTGTCGCATAAAATGTTCAACTATCAAAGACAAGTTGCTGGCCCTTTTCTCATTTTGCTTCACCAATCTGTGGAGCACTAAGCTTGTCATTTCTTGTTCAGCTGTCGTCTCCGGTGGAAAAATCCTCATCCGAGGAGTCAATTACTCCATCTCTCATATCTTTCCATGTAAGTTCTGTCTATCTACCCTCCTCTATTTTGCTATACTTCCCTTTCTCTTTTGATCCTATTTTTGTTGTCAGAGAGCCCAATGGAGAAAATGGGTTGCTTACGTGGCTTTTGACATGGTCTAAATGTGGATGCATGCTCTGATTCCCTATCTAGTCATGACTCTTCCCCTTTTGCTAGTTTTCTATCACTTTTTGGGAGCTGAGCTTAGGCTTAGCTAGGATTTGCACAGTAATTTCCTTGGCCATCTACTTTGTTGTTAATATATGTGTTGTGCAAACTCATGGACCATGTAATTAGCTTTGAATTTGGTTGTTAAAATTTGTGTTGCTCCTTGTCCTTAATGGTAATGAAGGGATTTCATGATTATCCATGTTTAATTTTTTTCTTGCCATACTAGGAAGATGATTGAATGACGTGAATATATGTTTTTCCTTGCTGTCGATTGTTGTATTAGCTATGTAGTCTGCTAATTGGTTTAGCTTCTCTAAATACATGCTCAGCTTGTATACCTCTATCTTCCATTAGCATTAGGATCTCTTTCACCAATTCCAACAAAATGGGCTCAAAACCTTGTGATACACAGAAAATTAGAGATTCCCTGATCGCTTTGGCTTCAACAATTGTGCTAGTAGCCTCCTCTATGTAGTTGATTTCAACATATATAAGATTTTTCTATTTATTCATTATGTAAAATCCATATGCGCTCCTGCCTAGATTCCCTTTACTTGCTCCATTTGTGCTACATTTTCCTCATCCTGAATGTGGAGCCTTCTTTATTATGATGCTAACCTCTAAATTAGATTTATATCTTTGTGGTATATCAAAACATTCTATCTAGCACATAGGCACCTTTTCATAAAAAGAATCAAATTCTACCATTATGTGCAATTAAGATTTAGTCTTGCACCATTTTGCTGACTTCACGATAATTATTCATAATTTTTAAAAATGTAACTGGACACATAAATAGCAATGTCAAGATAATCGTCCTAGTATTAAAAAAAGTGATAGAGATAAAATAGTTGTGGGCTAGAGAATTTTATTCAACCTATTTAGTCAATATTGTGATTATTCCTTAGCCCTTATGATGCCTGCTAAACCTTTCCACCCAATATTAATACTTAGAAAAACCTTTTCACCTTCCCTGCTCTGCTTTGGGCCTCTTGCAAGTTCCTTTCAATCTTTCTGAGTCGTTTCTCTGTTGCTAAGACTTTTTAATTCAATTCTATCAAGTCCACCTTAGTTGCTTTAGAGACAAGCATGATAGTCTCTCTTAATGTCATTAGATCGAAAGACTTTTTCTCTATATCTTTCTTTTTCAAAAATCTCATTCAAATACTGTTGCAGCCTAATTAATTAAGCTTAGCATCTGCGGCTTCAGAAATAAGAGATTTCATAACTTTAATGGAAGAAGAATTAGCACAACTAGTTTTCATCTGCCCGACAATATCACTAACAATATCAAGAAGAAAAGCTTAGACATCTGATGGTTTATAATGACAGTTAACTGTAATATCACGATACTTTGGAAAAAATGGTAGCAAGTATCAGAGCACTTTTCACTAACGACATTAACTACATACTTGATGCTATTTATACAAGTGAAAGTAAGCAGTGCTCTTCTATTTGTTGCCATTTTAGTCAAATATAATGACATTATCGTCAATTATCATTATGAATCACATGCTGCCAGAGTTTCCTTCTTGATGTTATTACTGATGTTGTCAGGTGGATGAAAACTAGTTATGTTAGTTTTTCTTTCATTAATATTTTGAAATCTTTGTCTCTGAAGTTGAGGATGTCAAGCATAATGTAATTACATTGCAACAATATTTGTATGTGATTTTTGAAATAGAATATATAAAGAAAAAGTCTTTCCACCTAATGACATTAGGAAAATACTATGCTTATCTCTAATGTAGCTAAGAAGGACATGGTAAAAAAGAATAGAAAGATCTTAGTAATATAGAAATGACTCAAAAAGGTTGAAAGATGCTTGTCAGAGGCTCAAAGTCAAGTAGAAGAGATGAAAAATTATGTCAAAGCATTTGAAATATGGGTGAAAAATTCAGCAGGACATCATAATGATGAAATTTCAAGCACAATATTAGTTTAGTTGGTTACATGCGCTTTAACTCATAATTATACCGGTATCATATACCATTTTACTTACTTCACAATGATTATTCATTATTTTTAAAATGTAGCTGGACGCATAAATAACTATGTCAAGATAACCGTTCTAGTATTCAAGAAAAAGTGATAGATATATAATAGTTGTGGGCTATAGAAGTTCATTCAATCTATTCAATCAATATTATGCTTAATCCGTAGCCTTTTTGATGCCTCCTAAACCTTTTCAATAAATATTTCAAATACTTAGACTGACCTTATCACCTTTCCTGCTTAGCATTAGGCCTCTTGCAAGTGCCTTTCAGCCTTTTCAAGTCGTTAATCGAGTGCTAAGACTTTCCTATTTCTTTCTATCAAGTCCTCCTTAGTTGCTTTAGAGACAAGTATGATAGTGTCTCTTAATTAATGCCATTATATTGGAAGACTTTTTCTCCATATCTTTCTTTTTCAAAAATCTCATCCAAATACTGTTATAGCCTAATTAATTAAGCTTAGCATCCGCGACATCAGAAATAAGAGATTTCATAACTTTAATGGAAGAAGAACTAGCATAACTAGTTTTCATCCACCTAACAATATCACTAACAATATCAAAAAGAAAAGCTTAGGCAGCCGATGATTATATAATGACAATTAATTGTAATGTCACTATACTTGGCAAAAATGGTAGCCAGTATAAGAGCACTATTCATTGACAACATCACTGCATACTTGATGTTGTTTATCCAAGTAAAAGTGAGTGGTACTCTTCTATTTGCTGCCAATATTTTCAATATGATGACAGCATCATCAATTATTATTGTGAATCATTGGCTGCCAGAGTTTTCTTCTTGATGTTGTCAGGTGATTGAAAACTAGCTATGCTAGTTTTTCTTTCATTAAAGTTTTGAAATCTTTTGTCTTTGAAGTTGTAGATGTTAATCTTAATGTAATTAAGGTGCAACAGTATTTGTTTGTGATTTTCGAAAAGGAAGACATAGAGAAAAAGTCTTCTCATCTAATGGTGTTAAGAAAGACTACCATGTTTGTCTTTAAAAGTAGCTAAGAAGGACTTGATAAAAAAAAAATAGAAAGATCTTAGTAACAGAGAAATGATTAACCAAAGAAAGAAGATAGACAGCTTCAACATCAAAAAGAAAGTTTGTCGGAGGAGAGATGCAACATTTATACTAGCACCCGCGTGTGCCATCTTCTTGTTGTTGTTCCTATTTCAAAGTGGAAGTGATAGCTTCTAACAGATCTCGAGAAGGAGAAGTCCAGTTGTTGGGTCAGCCCGAGCAGTGGAAGTTCTCCTTCTCATTTGGTACCTTGCCTTGAACAAGCCAATCAACCTCAATCCTATGTCAATCATATCGGGTGGGGCCATTCTCCTAGAGAAGAGCTTGAAGAAAGGGCCAGAACTTTAGGTGGGGCCTCTGTAGATAGAGCTAAAGCAGTCATTCATTTATCTACCCTTGACATACAAGGAAAAGGGCTGATCCAACTATAAGGATCAAGGCAAATCGCCTGTTGTATTTCCTGCTCTTTAAGCAGTTACGCCTAAATTCGCATATCCAGAATCTCAATAAAGATAGGCCTAAGCACCACACTACACGTATAGATGCGAATCCCCTCGTTACTGTACGTGCGACTCTTACCGCATATAGATCGCACAAAGACCAATCTAAAAGATTGAAAGATGCTTGTAAGAGGCTCGAAGTCAAATAGAAGAGATGAAAAATTCTGTCAAAGTATTTGAACTATAAGGATTGCAGTAGTTTCAAATACTTGAGGAAATTAGACTTGGCCAAAATTAAAAGACATTTGTATGCTGCGTTATGATTTAAAAAAAGAGGATGTAATGGAGGATGAACATGTTGCATTCCTTACTATGTGACTCTGCAAGTTCCTCTTTTGCAATGGTTCATTAAGAGTAGTAATGAAGTATAGCAAATTAGCCATTGCTCTTGCTTCGAGCAGGATGATTGCCTTGGCTCCCTTTGTATTGTCTCATCTATATCGAGGCTGTAAAAACTTAGTTACCAGAGGGTTTGGTACTGCAGGGGTCCCTTCTGGATCCTACAGCTTTAGCTGTAGTCTTATTTTCCAGAATACAGAACTTTCCTTTACAATTCAAAAAATTGTCCAACTTTAGGGATGCCTTGGCTCAAGGAAAGTTAAAACCGAATAGCTTCCATGAATCCTTTAAATGCTTCTATTTATGCCCCTTCATAATGCCTAGCCAGTTCACTCCATCTTCTTCTAAATGACTAAGATTTTCATTGCATCATTCATCTAGTAACCAAGTGTTAAACAATATGTTGTCAAATTTTTTAATTGCATGAGACCTTCAGTAACTCAAGTCAATTTGCGCGGCACTTTGGCTTGACACAAATAATGCCTCTCCCTCCTTATCAATCCGTTAATGCACCATTGCTCAATATAATTGTCTTCGATTTAGTAAAGTGTATCTATAAAGTGCATTTAAGATTTCTTCGATTGAAGAGAAATTTTTGAGTTGTTCAATTTCATGCTAACCCAAAATGTACGTCATCCTTTGAGTCCTGGTAATCAACTTATATACGTAATACTCGGACTGCTGAAGAGATCCTAGATAAGAATAATACTCGGACTGAATCAGCTGAGAAGCAATCAAGAAAAGGAGGAAGAAAGGTATTGTATGAAACTTTTGTCTTCATATATAATATAGTCAAAGCTCGTTATAATGCATAAAATTTACTATGTAATGACAACAGAAGTTTTAAGGGCAAGAAAAAGATGGAAGGTCTTCTAAAAATTCAAAGAGGGAACTGGTCTTTGCATAAAAGTTTATGCATTATAACGAGCTTTGGCTATATGATATGAAGAAAAAATTTTCATACAATATCTTTCTTCCTCCTTTTCTTGATTGCTTCTCAGCTGATTCAGTTTGAGTATTAATCCTATCTAGGATCTCCTCAGCTGATTTAGTCTGAGTATTACGTATATAAGTCAACCACTAGGACTTGAAAGATGACGTACATTTTGAATTAGCATGAAATTGGAAAACTAAAAACTTCTCTCTTCAATTGAAGAAATCTTGAATACACTTTACTGAATCAAAGACAATTGTATTGAGTGGTGGAGCATTGACGGATTGATAAGGAAGGAGAGGCACTGTTTGTGTCAAGCCAAATTGCCACGCAAATTCACTTGAGTTACTGAAGGTCTTGAGCAATAAGGAAACTTGATCAGATATTGTTTAACACTTGGTTACTAGATGAATGATACAATATCTTAGCTTCTTTAGGAGAATATGAAGTGAACAGGCTAGGAGTTATGAAGGACCACAATAAAAGAATTTAAAGGATTCCTGGAAGCTGTTCGATTTTAACTTATCTTGAGCCAAGGAAATCCCAAAAGTTGGACAATATTTTGAATTGTAAGGGAAAGGTCTATATTCTGGAAAATAAGATCGTAACCAGAGTTGTAGGATCCAAAAGGGACCTCCTGCAGTACCAAATCCTCTGGTAACTCGATATAGATGAGACAATACAAAGGGAGCCAAGGCAATCATCCTGCCTGAAGCAAGAGAAATGACTAATTTTCTATACTCAATAGTTACTTTTAACGAACCATTGCAAAAGAGGAACATACAGAGCTACATAAGAAGGAATGCAACATGTTCATCCTCCGTTACAGCCTCTCTAACAAAGCATAACATAACATACAAAAGATTGGCATTTACTTATAGCATCTTTATTACTTTGTACCTTTGAAGCTTAGAGAGAAGCAATAGTTACTTTTGGGAGGTTTTGAAAGATTTTGCATAGTGTCCATTTGTCACGCCACGGGAAAGTACACTTGGCGTGACCGGTACTTGAAGAACCATTGTTGACTCCCCAAATAACCACCTGGCCTCATCATCACATCAACTCAACAGTAGAAGAAATACTCAAATGAAGCAAACATTATATGAATGAATATAGCTCTACTAAAGCGTAATTTCCAATAAGTTCAAAAATAGAAAATTCTCAGCAAATCCTCTATTCAATATGTATGAAGCCTCTACTCAACAATCTAGATGGTACCATGACAGGCCATGGATACCCTAAATCAGAGAAAGAAAGTGCTCAATTGAAAATAGGAAATAAAAGGGCTCCCCCGGAAAGCAAGGAGGGCTCACCAACTCTGGAAATGCACTGAACTAAACCTCAATGATGCACGAGCTACAGTCCTCTATCACCTGTATCTGCATCATGAAATGATGCAGGTCCAAATGGATGTTAGTACATGAAATATACTGGTATATGAAATAGCTCAGGAAAGTAAAATTCAACTCATTTACCTTCGCTAGAACAACTCATACTCAATAATATGCAAGTTTTTATTACAAACCATGCTTTTGAAAATAGACTAAGTAGTATTAAACTCTATTTTAAAATGTTATGCTTAATCAGTGCTTTCTTAGGAGTTTCTCTTAATCAATATCCAATGCCATCACCTTTAGTTTGGTAATGCACAACGAAGGCGACGTCATTACCATACCCATCCTAAACTTGCCAAGGTAAAGGATGATCAACTCTCTCATGGATCTATAATAAATGTTTATCTTTTGGGACATGAGTCACTAGAACATGTTGTTTGATTATCCTACACTGGCAACGTAGTTTTATAGGTCAGATAGTTTTTTACTTGCTCCTGCTCAGTGCTCGATACTCCTCCTAAGATTAAAATATGCTCAACTCATCAATCAATTTAAATCTCAACAATACTCAATCAATCAACTCAAATCTCAATCTCATTAGGTTATCTCAACTTAGCTCATCTTAATGTATCATCAACTCAATCAATCAAACTCAACTCAAACTCAAACGGTCATTAGAACTCACCTAATCAGACTCATCATGGAATGCAAGAAAAATGTAGCAATGGACATGCAATTATATTACAATGTGCTCCTTACTCTCAATTAAGCTCAATTTACTTGACTCATACAACCAAACTCAAACCTTAACTCAATCCATGTATAAGCTTTATAAAAATCATTCAAATTAGGATTCATGATATCAAGTATAAAGTATATAAGTCAATCTCATATCTGTGGTCATGCAATATAATAATTATTTCACACATCATCATAAAAACTCGTAATAAATACAGAAATTTGATATTTGGATGATAGGATTTTCAAATCCAACTCTCTTATTATAAATTTTTGACCCAAGTAGGTGATGGGGCGCGTGAACGAATGTAGTTCCACATTTTAGTAAGTCTTACATGCCTGAAAATAGAAGAAGCAATCAACTTCAATTGGCCCTCATGTTAAAACTTGAAACCCTCGCTCTTCTCCCTTCTCTGGTGCTTTCAAAAAATTCCTAAGCGTGAATAATGATGAAAATACCCTTAGGGTTCTCTTTTAGGACTTTAATTAGGTCTAAATCATCCAAGGATTTGATTAAAACGGATAGGAATAAATAAAAGTACCCCTCTTAAAAAATGTCGATAGGTTCTATGAGACCCCATTTACGAGCCGTAGACCTTTCTACGGGTCGTAGATTACCTCTCGTAGATGAGGAGTCTAACAATTTAAGTTACTGGAATTTGTCCTAGAATCCAGAAACCCATTCTGTGGGCCGTAAATACTTCTATAGGTCATCTGATAACTTGTAACTCAAGATACTGAAATATTGATTCTTGGATCACCAACTCACGAAACCAATCTAAGGGTCGTGGAATATTTTACGGTCCATATATATGTCATCTCATACATGGGCCTCAGACTTAAGAAAAATTTGACCAAGTCATCTAGGGATCTATGAGGCCTTATCTACAGGCCGTAGACCTCTTTACGGGCCATAGATGGCTCTCGTAGTTTTCTCTTCCTGTAACTTTTTCCCAGTCATTTTCTCAATTTTCTTTTGTGCATCTACTCAGACTAGGTGGAATAAAGCAAAATGGCTCTTTAAACTATCTGCGCTTTTTTCATTTGTGAAGTAGCAGTTAGTCAATGCAACTTT
>JAABOM020059580.1:0-12674 GCA_011800125.2 Solanum clarkiae
TCTATAATTGCACCATGGGGCTCCAAGTTCATAGGTTGATCAATTCGGTCCCATACTTTCCTATTTTAATTCCAGTTGAGTCCTTCCGACTCTAATTAAATTTATTTCAAACAATTCACTTGGTGCTACTCTTACGCTCCCCCCCAATCTTTCATGACTTTAAATTTCACAGCATTTTCCAAATATTTTTTTTTCCGATTGGATCATTTCTCGCTTTAAACATTTTATGGGGTCTAACATCTAGTTACAAAGTATCTGAAAGTGCATCCAAAATTAGATAGTCAACAATTAAAAAGTATCCAAAAAAAGGACATCCAAGATCACATAGTTACTCAAACAATTTCAATAAAATTATGTAGGTTCTGCGATAGTGTATCATTCTTGGCCTTGGCAGGTCATTTTTCGCTGATGTATCCTTGTTGGGCCTTCTTTAAATCATAATTCTATAGGAGGACTGCGTATTAGCTGCACAAATCAGCGACAGAAAGTCCTGAAGAAGGGACTGGATTACTATCACTAAGGTATTCGACATATGTTGGAAAAAAATCACAATTCCTGCATTATATATGTATAACAAAATTAGATTCTTCATGCCAGTTCTATAGGTTCATGATAATGTAATATAATTATATACACTATCACATTCTTGTTGAGCAATTTTTTGGACAAATTCAACCTTAAAAGGGTGTTGTGGCCCAATCAAATCACCCGTTGTCTTATCTTTGTAAGCATCAAATAAAGACTAGTTAACACAATCTTTTTCTCAAAAAAACACTGCCCACAGATAATTAGGAAGCAAGTTTGCTAACCTCTATACTTTAATGAATGAGTGTCTCTTTCTTGTACCTAACGATGAATCATAGACCCGCATAATCCTTTCTCTAAGGATAACTACTGCTAAAATCCAGTGATACTCACTATCAGAACTAATTGGGACATATACTTCATCAACTAAATGCCAAGGTAAAGTAGCTGAAATGGAAGGCCTCTTTATAACATTGATGATCGATGTATTATCGCCAGTTACAGTGACAGTAGATGACATGTCTTCTTGAGTGTTGGCGTCATCATCAATTTGACTTGTATAGTACCTTGCGTGTGCAGTATTTATGTATAACTTAAATAAAAATTAATTATGGTGTATCTGTACTGATTCCCTAATTGATGCTTGAATATTTTTTGCAGATGGTATAAAATGGCATCACTATGATGCATAAGTTATCATAAGGAAATTAAGAAGTAGCTGATGCATGAAATATAAATATTTGGTATACAAAAAAATAGATGTATAATGCATATAAATATTTCGTAAATCAAATTTCATGACCATCAGATAAACATTATATAATATATTATACAAGATATAAAAATGTATAATGCAACAGACATTATCAAATATATCCAAATATATAAATCTATAAGCTCATGTATGATTTGTGAGACAAAAGCATAATGCAAAAGATAAATTCATGAGATACACATTATATGATGTATCATCCTACTAAAGAATGTACAAAATAGAACAAACATTGTCAGAACTCATGTATCACTAGTGAGACAAAGCATAATGCATCAAAATATATCCATGAGACATCACTATATGATATATCATACAAACATAAAATGTATAAAATAGAACAAACAATGAGTTCTAATCTTAGAACAAAATGTTAAATTACAGTCCAACTTAAACTACACATAAAACACAAATAAAAAAAGATGAAACACTGATCTCGTCATCCCAACATCTATTAGACTGAGATATCAAACAAAATCAATTCTTATAACGGGGGAATGCAACAAAAAATCTATTTTTTTGAATTCAAACGAGGCACGATTAAATGATAATGCACGTCTTTTGATTTTCTGTGTCAATGAAGTTTAATTCAAATTATGAGAAGAATAAAAATGATATAAAATCTGTGCTTTATTTTATAGATGTTAGCAATACATGGTAAGGATTGGAGATTGACCTGGCTGCATGTGTTCTTAGTAATCCTCTCGCAATTCATTTAGAATATGCATTGATTATTTCTGTTGGACGTTGGTAACAAATACCAAAACCTTCAAAAGGATGTGCTTGACGATTTTCAAATGCTGTAGACACCTTGCCCTTGTCACTAGAACCAAACTTTGTTACATAAAGTAACTGCATAAACTTCTAAGGCACTTGCTACGCGGGGGTGGTGTGTTTATCTCAACACCCTAAGAAACAGGTACTTACTAGAAATGTATGACATTCATAAGTTGTACAAACATGAAATTAATTAGCTACTAAAACAGACGTATCTAGCTCTCACAAATTGTAGCTACAATTTCATCTAGTTGTTGTTGACTATCCTTTGAAATGGGTGATGATGTTCTTGAATCCTGTATAATACATATTAGTTAAATACATAATAAGTGATAATACTTATATATTGAATAAAATATTAACAAGTACAAATGTGTCATGTTATAGTGAATCATGTATCGTTTGATCTTGAACAACATTTGTAGATACTGCAGCAACCTAAAGTGTAAAATGTATAATATTACATAACCACACTGTGCAGTAGAAGGATTCTATATGAAAGTTTATAAATTATCTTCACTTCACTTGTATAATTTCTTTAGTAGGGGCATCTTCAGATATCATGTTTAGTGTCTTCTCCACAATAGAGACAATGAATTTTGTTTTTGGTGGTATTTCTTCAATCTATGGGTAAATGTAATAACTGCAATTTAAGTATGGGTATAAAAGGATATATGATATGTATTAGAATATTTTCAGATATATTTATTCAAGAATGAGTATATTTATCAATGAATCATGTGGAGATGTGTCAGATTTTTCATGATATACAGTGACATCTTTTGGAGAGTTGGATGATCCATGTGTTACAACCTCCTATTTTGATGTATCCATTTAGATAAGCAGCAAAATTTAAAAGTGTTAGATACATGAAACGAAATGACATGTATAATTGCATATATCATGCATATGTGTAATGACATGTATCATGCATGTGTATAATGACATGTATCATGTATATGGAAAAATATCCTAATTGTGAATGTATCCAGATAGATAAGAAACAAAATTAAAAAGTGTTAGATGATTCATATGATAAAAGATCTTATTTTTGATGTATCCAGTTAGATAAGCAACAAAATTAAAAAACTGTTGGACACATGGAACGTGTGCATGAAATATCTGTTCAACATGAAATGTTATTTTTATTTAAAAAAAGGGGGCAGAAATGATATTTACTTTGACATTGACTTCAGAACCTCCTGCAACAACAGGTGTTGCCAAATCATCTTCAACGGGAGATACTTCTTTTAAATTGTCCTCAATCTGTACATATCAACAAAGACTTAATAAGCTAAAAATAAATAAACACAAAATATTCATGTATTTATGATCTTTGATACATCTAGATGATTAATTCATCCTGTCTGACCTTAGTATGACTACTACATCATCATGCATAGTATCTCTATTGCCAACTGCTTCAACACCACAAATTGATACATGTATAAAAAATTATATGGAACTCAATGGTAAAACAATCTCAGATTGTGATGTCACATGATCCATGACATATGTGTCTGATATTTCAAGCTAAATAGATATGGTGCATCATACATGTCATTAGAGATGTAAATGTGTCTAACTAATATATATGTGACATGTGGTATATGATGCATCGAGTACTTGGTTATATGTGGGTATACGTGGAAATATTCTTCAACAGTGAGTGATGCTTCCTGATGATCAGTGTTCTCTAAATCATTATTTGATACTTCTAGAACTGTGAAAGACACCTGTTGTTCAATAATATAGACTGTCCTATCTATTCCATCTATATGATTTAACTACATAAAAAATAAAAATAAAAATAATGATGTTACAAATAATGTAAGAAAAAATAAAAAATTAATGAAAAGGTGGATATCTTTTGTGGGGTGTGGGTTCTCTTTGTAATTGCTTGGAAGACCTTTTTATGGTTTGATTTGATCAAGTTCTCAAGATACTCAAACTTTGTGTCAACCTTGGAGATTAAAAAACAACATGGGCAAATGGTTGATTTGCATAATCAATGTAAATAATAGTAACTGTATCATAATTTTGTCAGTATTTGCATAATCAATGTAAATAATAGTAATTGTATCATAAATTTGTCAATACTTACATATTTCTTTAAGTGTCTATTGGCTTCTCTTATTTTGATAAAAAGTTGAATCACATTGGATGGAAGCTACAACGAATCAGGTATAAATGTATTTGATAGTGACAGTCTTGTTGTTCGTTGAACTTGCTCAGATTTTTTCTGCTTGACCAATACTAATTTTGTTATTTCCTTGGACTGAACAACACACATCTTTTTGGGTGGGGATGGAAAGCATGTATCAGCAATGCGTTTTGAGCTCCTTAAGAGATGTTCAGATGACTCACTACTAAAATCTTCAAAATCAGTTCGTTCATTCACATCCAATTTCTTGGACATCAAAATACTAGAAGATGGAATGACAGATGAAATCGAAGATGGGAAGCTTCAATAGGTAAACTACCTTCTAGCTAGGTAAGATCAAGTACTGACAACTTCTCAGATGTGGGGATAATATTCTTGCATGGATTCTATTTGAAAATTTTTTAGTGTATCACAAGCATCATCAACAAAAATGAAATTTATTGTATACATAGATCATGAAAAAGAGTATCATGAATCAATTTTTTTTTAAAAAAAGCACAACAAAACTAATGTAAAGCTTGAACACTGGTGAATCAAAAACAAAATTCACAAAACACAAAAAAGACAACAAGCACTGATATAAAACTAGAACTCTGTAAAATAGAGTACCATTAATCAGAATTTCAAACTACACAAAAAATTAAATGAGACAAAGACATTGTAATACCTGTGCACCCCAAAAGGTGTCATGAATCAAAAATAGTGATTTATGCATGCAAAATAAATAAATAAATAAATAAATGAAAGTGTATCACATTTGTCAAGAATAAATCATGATTTATGGTACTCATAGATCATGAAAATGTTTTATGAATCAAATCTTCAAAAAAAGGCATAACAACACTAAAGGCTTGAACATTGATGCATCACAAAATGTCAAAAAAAGCCATGTAAAAGTAGAACTCTTTGAAGTAGAGTATCATAAATCAGTGCGTCAAAAAACACAAAAAAATGAGATAAAATAACCTGTAACCCCTATCTTTACTTGATACATTAAAAAAAATAATAAAGACACTAATATAACATAAGAACAGTGATGATACACATGTATCATATGTTCTAGTATAGAAATAGCATCATGAATCACATCTTGAAAAAAATATAAGAAATTGATAAAAAGACAGGAAAATTAAAAAAAAATGTAAAACTAGAAAACTCTAAGATAGAGTATTATGAAATCAGAGCTTAAAAAAATCAGAAAATGAGACAAATCAATTCTAACCCTTCTATATATAATACAAACTAGGTAAATAATGACCAAACTAATGTAAAATGTAGAACACTAGTAATACACATATTCATGTTACAGGGATAGATAGGAAGTATAATGAATCACATCTTGAAAAATATTAAAAAAATAGAGAAAAATATTTCATATATGTATCACACAAAAACAACTAGAAAAATAGTGTACACAATGTTACCTTCATAAACGTAGAGGACATGAAGGTCTCATATTTTGGCTTTAATCTAGTGACTTTCTAATTTTAAATTCTGAAAATCTGAGTATGGACCTTAACAACAATCTCCTCATTAACTTGAGATGCACAATCATACATCCACATGTTCACTGTGTATGACATACCTCCTGATTGGTATATTTTTTGTCAACTCTTCATTTTCTCCTCAAACTCTTCAACAACCTATTAAAAGCAGTGAGACCCCGAGAATAGAACTCATACTGGCCATCTTCAACCATTCTTAAATCATCAATAAATATGAGTGTATTATCAGCCTGAGAAAGAATGAATGTATGGATAAAGTAAAGTATGGCCAAATAAAGTACAGTGGTAACAAATACCAAAACCTTCAAAAGGATGTGTTTGGTGATTTTCAAACGTTGAAAGCGTCTTGCCCTGTCACTAGAACTAAACTTTGTTACATAAGGTGACTGCATAAACTTCGAAGGCACCCTACTATGCGGTGGGTGTGTGTTTATCTCAACACCCTGAGAAACAGGTACTTGCTAAAAATGTACCACATTCATAAGCTATACAAACATGAAATTGATTGGCTGCACAAATAGACGTATCTAACTCTCACAAATTGTATCATCTAGTTGTTGTTGACTGTCCTTTGAAATGGGTGATGATGTTCTTGAATCCTATATAATACATATTAGTTGAATACATAATAAGTGATAATGTTTATATATTGCATAAAACATTAACAAGTAAAGATCTGTCATGTTGTAGTGAATCATGTATTACTTGATCTTGAACAACATTTGTAGATACTGCAACAACTTGAAGTGTAAAATGTATAATGTTACATAACCACACTGTGCAACAGAAGGATTCTATATGAAAGTTTATAAATTACCTTCACTTCACTTGTATGGTCTTCTTCAGTAAGAGCATCTCCAGATATCATGTCTGTTGCCTTCTCCATAACAGAGCAATGACATCTATTTTTGGTGGTATCTCTTCAATCTATGGGTAAATGTAATAATTTTAATTTAAATATGGGTATAAAAGAATATATGATATGTATTAGAATATTTTCAGATATATTTATTAAAGAATGAGTATATCTATCAATAAATCATGTGGAGGTGTGTCAGATTTTTTATGATATACAGTGACATCTTTTGGAGAGTTGGATGATCCATGTGTTACAACCTGCTATTTTGATGAATCCATTTAGATAAGAAGCAAAATTAAAAAGTAATAGATATATGAAGCGAAATGACATGTCTAATTGCATATATCATGCATTTGTGAAATGACATATATCATGCATGTGTATAAATGACATGTATCATGCATATGAAAAAAATCCTAATTTTGAATGTATCTAGATAGATAAGAAACAAAATAAAGAAGTATTAGGTAATTCATATGATAAAAGATCTTATTTTTGATGTATCCAGTTAGATAATCAACAAAATTAAAACGGTGTTGGTCACATGGAACATGTGTGGATGAAATATCTGTGTTGCATGAAATATATGTACAACATGAAATGTGATTATATTTTTAAAAAAAGAAGGCAAAAATGACATTTACTCTGATATTGACTTCAGAACCTCCTGTAACAACATGTCTTGCCAAAACATCTTCAATGAGAGATACTTCTTTCAAATTGTCCTCAATCTGTACATATCAACAAAGACTTAATAAGCTAAAAATATGTAAAAATACATAAACACAAATTATTCATGTATCATGACCCTTGATATATCTTCATCGATGATGATTGATTCGTCCTGTTTGACCTTAGCATTGACTACTACATCATCATGCGTGGTATCTCTGTTGTCAACTGCTTCAACGCCTTATGTGTACATTAAAAAATGTAACTAAATTGATTTGTCCTCTATTTTACTCATAAATTGATGCATGCATCAAAAATCATATGGAACCCGGTGATTTTCAACTTCTACAACAATCCCAGCTGTGGGTCATATGATCCATGACATCTGTGTTTGATACTTCAAGCTAAATAATCATGGTGATTCCTGATGATCAGTGTTCTTTGGATCATTATTTGATACTTCTAGGATTGTGAAAGGCACCTGTTGTTCAAGAATATGGACTGTCCTATCTATCCCATCTATATGATTTAACTACATAAAAAATAAAAAGAATGATGTTACAAACAATATAGAATAAAATAAAAAATTAATGAAAAAGTGGATACCTTCTGTGGGTGTGGGTTCTCTTTGCAATTGCTTCGAAGTCCTCTTTGAGGTTTGATGTAATCAAGTTCTCAAGATACTCAAACTTTATGTCAAGCTTGGAGATTAAATAATAAGAACATGGGCAAATTGTTGATTTAATCAATGTATAAGGATAATAGTAACTATATCATAAATTTGTCAGTATTTACATATTTCTTTAAGTGTCTATTGGCTTTTCTTATTTTCGATTTGATAAAAAGTTGAATCACATTGGATAGAAGCTGCAATGAATCATGTATAGCTGTATCTGAAAGTGACTGTCTTGTTGTTCATTGAATATACTCAGGTTATTTCTGCTTGACCAATACTGATTTTGTTGTTTCCTTGGACTGAACAACGTATATCTTTTTGGGCGGCGGTGGAGAGCACGTATCAACAATGCATTTTAACTTCCTTAAGAGATGTTCAGGTGGCTTACTACTAAAATCTTCAAAACAAGTTAGTTCATTCACATCCAAAAATGTTTCATACGTGTATCACACAAAAACAACAAGAAATATAGTGTACATAATATTACCTTCATAAACATAGTGGACATGAAGGTCTCATATTTTAGCTTTAATTTAGTGACCTCCCAATTTAGAATTCTGGAAATCTGAGTCCGGACCTTAACAACATTCTCCTTATCAACTTGAGATGCACAATCGTATACCCACATGTTCACTGTGTATGGCATACCTCCTAATCGATATGGTTTTTTCACAACTCTGCATTCTTTCCTCAAACTGTTCAACAACTTATTAAAAGCAGTGATACCCTAAGGATAGAACTTATTTTACCATCTTCAACCATTCTAAAATCATCAATAGATATGGGTGCATTATCAGTTTGAGAAAGAATGAATTTACGAATAAAGTACAGTATGACCATCTGCACAACATCTTTTGTGTTATCTCACTCCTCCATTAAAAAATGCTAAACTAGGATACCTTTGCCGACTCTATTAACATACTCAGGAAAGTATTTTTTCATTAATGTACTGCAAGTAGAGTCATCGTATCGAAAGTCAGCAACATTACCTTTGCATTTCAACCCAGTAATAAGAGCAAATTCTCTAATTGAAAACTTAAGAACTGTCTCCTTTCCATGAAGAATGTGCAACTCATCATGACTGTTTTGCTGAATTTTCAACAATAGAAGACACTTTGTGATTTGTCCCTGAAAGTTGAACTTTTCCATCTTTAGATAAGGACCAAATATTGTTTGACGAAACAATGCAATTTCTTCATGTCTAATAGATTTTTTTCTAAATCACTAACGTATTTTGAATTGTATGACGAACCAAACCTCAAAGGGTGCTTTGGAATCTGTTTCATCACATAATTAGTGCCTTGAAAATTAAAACTTAAAAAAGGGATGTATCAAGAATAATGAAGCTGCAGTGATGTAGTGGGATGAAAACATGTTGAAATAATGATGATATAATGATACACCAATCAATCCCATTATACAAGATACTCCCTCCGTCCCATTTTACGTGACACCCTTTCTTTTTTGGTCAGTCCTAAAAAGAATGTCACCTTACTCTAATAGGAACTAATTTGCCTTTAAAATTTCTTTTTACTTTTAATGAAATGAGTCTCAATCACACAAATATCTGAGAATGAATTTAGACCACAAGCTTTAAAAGTCTTCCTTTATTTCTTAAACACCATCCTAAGTCAAAGGGTGCCAAATAAAATGGGACGGAGAGAGGTCATAGTAACATGTATCATGTATTGAAATTAAAAAAAAATAGATGTTACAACTATCAATTAGATGACACTTAATGAATCTAGTGATACTTAATATGAATTTCATAAAGGTAACATAGTAGCACACATTCAACTTCTGTGAGTGCATGCTACAATGTGATATGTATTATATATAGTGTATCATATAAGAAAAAGAAAAACAATACATGGAATAATTGTACACAAATAAATTTGGCAAAAATTAGTTATCTATATCATATGATGTGTATCTATTGGTATGCATGATGCACCGTGATGTATAACATATGATCGTGCATAATTAAAAAAAATAAAAATGTACATCACATAATGATACAAACAATTTTGTACACACACATGAAATGGTGTCTACCAAATAAAGCGATCCTTCTCATATCCGTGATACAACACGATATATATCATATCTTGATACATGACAAAAAAGGGTACACAAAACAAATAACACATCTATCATTGTGTGCTGTTCAAAAATAATGTAGAATGTGCTGTGAATCAATCTACAGAGCATTACAAAAAACAAATTTAAAAAAATAAGAAAATGACAAAACAATCTAAGAAAGTTGTATCATGTTTATAGTTCATGATTCATACAACAACACAAAAATAAAATTAAAAAAATTATGATACATGGTGTGAGCAAAAAAAAAAAAATCCTTTGGTAAATCAGGACGCAAAATAGAAACTTCAATTTCTCTCTCTCTTTTTCATGGGAGTTTTAGCAGTTTCAACTTTTTCCCCCCTTTTGTTGGATTTTTTTTCTGATGACTTTGAAGTCGTGTTTGGAGTATTTTTCATGCTTTCTTTGTCATAAATATCCTTCAACAATGGATTGTGAAGACCCTTGGATCTTTATTTGCGAAACCCTTTCTCCTAAAAATAAAAAAGCATCTGGGAACAATCTCACTTTGAGAGTCTTCGTCAACTTGGTAGACTACGTCGATATTCTTAGGGTTTCTTCAGTGTCCAATTTTTCCACCGATCGATTGGACTAGTCAGATTCATTACAAACATGTTCATCTTCATCTTGGTGCGATTCATCCATTTGAGTGAGACATATTTGAATCCATATAGAATGGCTAAAAAAAAGAACTAACAATGAAATCAAACAAAATGGAACTTACAAAATGTAGAACAACTTTGAATTGAATAAAAATAAAAAGGAAGATGCATTCGTCCGAAAAGTTCAAGAGGGAAAATACATAGTTAAATACTAGTCATTCCCCTAGGAATAATAATTAATAGATCAGTTCTAAAAATAAAAGGGAGTGAATTTGATGATGAAAAAGTAGACATATAGCGGCATCATTACTGTGTCAGGTGGAAAGAGAAGATGAATAGTCATGTATCACTTTCAGAAAAGAGACCAAGTGAAGAATTTTTGTAATATTTTCAAACAGGTGTGATTTTTTGATAATATGGAAACATATGTTCTATACTTTGGGAAAATTTCCTTTATTCATTCCACCAAAAGAAAGTTCTTACACATGAGGCCAAGGGCCAAATGTAAAATAAAAATTAAAAATAAACCTTGACCTGGTCCATTTTCTAACCCATTTTTCGCTAGAACTTTAGATCTTTCCCTAGGGTTTCCTAATGTATGCCCTTGTGAAAAATCCACCGCACTCTTCTCTCCATGTTCTCTCCAGAAAGCTCCTTGAAAGTAAGTTTGTTAATAGTGCCATATCTAACATTTTATAGCTCATAGTGGTAAATTCTACCTTCTCCTCTCTCTTTCTTGTTGCTTGTAGTCTGATCTTTCATTTTTCGAACAGATAAACTCCATTGGCTATGCTTCCTAAATATTATTTGCTTCTGGTGGCTGTCCTCTCTGCCAGAAGATAAAATATCACGTACCTATCTAAAGCTTGCTCTTCTTCGCCATTTTGCAACTCTTATTTCTGTTCTCCCTTTCCTTTCCATAATTGTTGACTTGGCTGGTCTCCATTTAAGAATCTCAAATCTTGCTGTAATGGCCCATTAGACCATTTTGAGAATCGGTCCTATTGTTACTGTTGCTATTGCTGTTGCTGTTGTTGTTATTATTGCTGCTGCTGTCGTTGTTGTTCAGGGTTCAGGGTTCAGGGTTCAGGTGAATGCACTATTGTTTGTTCGATAATAAGGGGAATGCACCATTGTTTGTTTGTCTGTGCACTAATATATTAATTATTCATTTTGGGCCATTGGTAAGGCATGCTTGCCTATAAATTAGTGAGCAATTTGCTCATTTCAAGCAAACAGAAAGAAACGAGTGAATAAATATATAGAGAGAGGACATAAAATTCTGCTAAGGAATACAATGTTAAAATCTAAAGAAATAATATGAACTATTTAATATTTTGAGAGTCTTATTAGTTGAAGGGAGGTGTTTAGTTTCCTAGAATAGGCGCACACAGTCAGATAGTACGTTTTGATGTCCAGGTAAGATATATTTAATTATTAGAGTTTATTAATTATGGGTGATAGAGTTATTATAGTAATATATTAATATATGTAGTGCTGGATAGTACTATTATATTGTTTGTGGAATAAAGAATTTAGATTGAAGAAGGATGTGACATCATTTCTTGATAAAATTGGGAGACAAGACATGAGTTTTCTATTAATACCATTGGTCAATTATAAAAGTAATTAACAAGATATAATTTATATATTTAAGGTAGTCATGTATAGATGTTTGAATGGATGGAAATATATTAATAATAATAAGGTTGGTATATTTTGTTACAACCTAACAACGTTTCAGCTCTTTGTTAACTTTCTCTTAATTTATTCTTATGATTATTACATTGTATAATTTAAGTTTTGATATATTGAGATAAGTAATTAAATCATAAGTATATTATGTTATATCATTAATGTGCTTCCTTAAGGGTGGAAGTTGAAATCATTATGTATATTTATTTATGGATCAAAATAAATAAAGGAAATAAGGACTTGGTTGTGAGAATATTTAATGAATAGGGGTGGTTGGATAATGAGGTGTAATGTTGTAGCATTAGTGACAATTGCTCATAATTTATA
>JAABOM020059581.1:0-12673 GCA_011800125.2 Solanum clarkiae
AGTAAAGGTCACTATAGAAATATGAGATATAAATTTCGAAGGGTTAGATTGGTGTAAGTATGATCATCTTAGCAATAGCACCTTAAGGCTCAGAGATAGGCTTGAAGGGAATAAGGGATGTGGATAGGTGGAGTTTTGAATAAGAGTTATGAGCTTAAATTGATGGAGTAGAGTGTCGTGAAAGGGAGGTACAATTGAGACGAGGTGCTAAGCTTGAGAGTGTACAAATAGGCTTATGTATCAATTGTCCCGTTCTCCATTAGAGTTGATGGTTTCATTCCTGAGTTCGAAGGACTGATTGTCAAAGTGTTTAAATAATTCGAATTGATTGAGTTCCAATGTTCCATTCGTGCTTGATGGTGAAAATGTCTAAAAGAATATCTCTACTCTTAATCTGAACTGATTTTCCTATTCTGAGTGACTTGTGACTGTCCTGATTGGTTGACTGAATATTGAAAGGAGTCCTGACCGTTATTCGTGCCTAATGATGAGAATGTTGAAGGAAATTTTCTTACCTTTAACTAAATTGATTGTTTTTTCTTGAGTCGACTGTCTATTCTTGAGTTTGAGTAGAGTTGATTGTTGATTGAGATAGAATCGAGATATTGATTGATAGATGTGAATGTTGAGATGAGTTTTGAGTCTATTCGTGCCTTGATATCCATCTTTACTTATCATTCGACGACGAATGGTCCCAAGAGGGAGATGATGTAACACCCCATAAAATTATCGAAATGCCCCTAAAACATAATCATGTACGTAACGCATCTTCCAAAGCTCCGATGGAAAATTCGGGATCAGAATGCGATCAATGCGAAAAATCGAGTGGGAAAATGGCCTCAACCCGATTTTAGAGCAACCGGGTCAAAAATTAAATTTTTGCTAATTAATTTCGGGACAATGTTGATGCGCGCCCAAGGTGCCACTTGCCTGGTACCCGGACCAACACTTGTCTTTTTTGTTAAAATATTTCTATGGGATTGAAAAATCGATCGGAAAGCGATTTGCGAAAATTTATACATAAAACGCACTTAACAAACGCGTTTTATGTGTATTTTTCCTGAAAATCAGTTTTTCAATGTGTTTTGAGAAAATTCACCAAAATAATACATGCTCGTGCCCCTGGTGCGATGCGGACATGGTTTTACGAGATAAAATTTTATTATTTTATTTCGAAAAGGGTATTTTGATAAATCTCCAACCTCTCCCAAGTCCTATAAATGATTATAAGATCGTTTTTCTATGAAATGAGGGTTTCTAAACCCATTTTTAGCCTTCAAAGGTGAGGGTTTAGAGAGAGATCAAGAGAAGAGAAGCTTGAGATCTCGAGGACTGAGGTCAAATTCTTGCCAGGATTCATATTATTTTCATCCCAGTTATATAAGGGTAAACTAAAAGCATGAGATTGTTCTCCCATGTATCCTATAGATGGCCTTAGGTAAGAGTTGAAAGTTCTTGAGTCTACATACATGATTCTTGATTATAATTGAGTTCTCGAGTCTTGTCTAAATGACTTCTTCTAAACGATAGTCTGAGTCTTTGAGTTCTTATATGAGAATTGAGTTAATTAAGATGGGTTAAAAGTCTCTGAAATCAATAGAGAATGTAGAGTTTGAGTTGATGAGATAATGAGAGTCTCTACGAGGCTAAGTTGAGATAATTAAATTGAGATGAGGAGTGGACCAAGTCCATTAGAATCGGACAAGTCCCTATCTTGAGGACTAAGTCCGTTAGAGTCGGATGAGTTCTCACTTGAGGGCTAAGTCCATTAGAGTTGGACAAATTCTTACTCGAGGGCTAAGTCCATTAGAGTCGAACAAGTTCTCATTCTATGAATTAAGTCCATTAGAGTCGGACAGATCCTCACTTTATTGTCTTGAAATAATAGGACTTGGTCAGTTGATTTTCCCAAACTGAGTAATCTGAGTTGAGATGAGTCCTTCTAAGATGAGTATGATTTGAACAATAGGTCGATAGGTTGATGTTGATTATTATATCTATATTATTCTACCTGTTTCAGTTTCATTCATCTATTTTACATACCAGTACATTCAACGTACTGACGTCCCCTTTTGGACTGCACCATTTTATGATGTACATACATAGGATAAAGGTCATCAGCAGGTGCACCGTTGAGGATCTTGAAACGTTCAGCAGATTGGTGAGCCTTCCCTACTTCGTAGGGTTCATCACCCAATTTCATCTTGCTTTATAGTTAGCTTTTGTTTGATCTTTATTTTGATTGAGGTAGTCATGGGTCTGTCATTGGCACCACCTAATAATGATAGAGGCTTCATAGGCTAGAGTCAAATGTTGATGTAAGATTGTGAGCTAGTTCTTCCTACTAGCCTCTTATTATAAGATTATTTTGAGACTAGATGATGATGTGCCAATTTATTCCCTTATGTCTTCCGCTGATTAGTAGAATGTATGAATGAATTAATGTGATGAGGACAAGTGGTTCACTTGGGGTCTAATAATAGTCTCTGAGTGACAGTTACGCATAGGGTACCCTCTCGGGGCATGACATCGACGTATCTGCTTAGTGTTACGGTGGCTATTAAAGTGTCTGCTTAATTTTATTGTGTCATTTCTGTTAATTATTATTTAATTATTTCTTTATCTACTTCAACTATGTAATTACAATAACGTGTCTACTTGATTTTTTGCGTGGCTATTAAAGTTTCTACCTAATTTTATTATGTCATTTCTATTAATTACTATTAATGTTTCTAGTTAATTTTATTATATTATTTCTATTAATTTTTATTTAATTATGTACAAGACTACTTAAAAATATTAAAAATTCAAATAATTAAAAAAATTAAAATATATTAAAATTATTGACTCTCCAAATTTTGTCTAGATCACAAAAATTAAGAAAGAAAACTAACATTTATTGAGCCCGTGCAACGCACGGTCTTGAGAAACTAGTTAAAACATATATGTGTGTTCCTTTTTGTAGTTTTTTTCTTAAATATATTATGATTATGTGTCGAAAGGGAAATGTAAACATACACCTATGCTATATACGATCCAGAGTGATAGCAAAAACATTACGAGAATATTGAAGAGTAAGGGAAAAAAGATCTTTCTTTTGAGAACTTTTTCCTAAAATTCCCCTTTCCTTCACTTAATATCATACTTTATCTCAATGAATATTGACTTAAAGATTGCTTAGTCCATCTCATTATTAAAACAATTTGAATATAAGAATTTTTGTCAATAATTCTTGTATTCAGTAAATACACTATTTTATCAACATTATAAGATAAGAAATTGATCAGCTAAATTTATGAAAATTGGTAGCTAAAAATTAATTTCTTTAATAATGTTATAACTAAAGAATTGACATGCAATAGATGAATTTTTAATTAATTCTGCATTTTAAAAAATTGAAATGCAATAGATGAATTTTTAACTGATTCTGCATTTAAGTGAATTAAATAAGGCTTAAATTATTTTACTATTTATGTACATAGTTCATTAGATTATAATTTAGTTTAGGGGCAAAATGGTAATCCAACTTTGAAGGTTGAAGCTTTCCATTTTTAATAATACTAGTTTCTGGGAAAGTGTGTTGCTCGTTTGTCCCCTGATCAAGTTTAATACTGTTTTGAAAATAAAGTATATGTTAAATCGTGCGTATTGTACTTTCTTCATTTGTAATAATTACAACCATAATACACTATAAGAATGAATCAAATTAATAAAAATTCTACATCAGACTTCCAAAGAAATCAATCCCATGTTTTTCATAGCTTTTGAATCTCTGTTATTGCTATAGAATGGAGACAATGGCCTTTATATATCATCCCATTAACGTTGAAGGGGAGATGAATCTAACGATCATTCAATGTGACATTTATCAACTCTATATGTTTCTCATCTCCTATTTTATTTCAGTTCATGCAGTATTTTCTCAAGGGAAAAGAAAAGGAACTAAAAGGAAGACCAGATTTTGATTAAAAAAATCTGCTCAACCAAAAAATAGAACTTGAGGGAAATGGAAATCATTGTTGTTTTATATAGTGTTTCTTGATGTTGTTCTTTGGAATTCCTTTTAATATATCTATTTATTAGATTAAATCAAACCTACATTTAATTACTCAATGAATGATTCAAATTTTATTAATCTTTGTATTAACAAAGAAGTTATTGATTTGAAAGTTTTAGGATTTGAAAAGCCAAAGGTTTAGAATTTGAGAAGTCATTTAGTCAAGAAAACCAAAAGATAAATAATAGGAATGTAGTAATTATATAGTGATACATGATCTATGAATTTAAAGCAATTAATTTTGTATAATATAAGTTTCATTTGTCTGAGCATTAAAGTACCAGTTCTTCATTTCCAATTATTTAATAAACTTTTTTGTAGTTTAAGGGGCAAATAATATTATTAAATTTAATTAAATATTTGATTTATCATAGGGGCAAAATGATAATCTAACTGTTAGATATTATTAACTTAGTGTTTAAAATATACTTTAGTTTTTAGAGTTTATGAAGGAACAACTTATTTCCTTTTCTAATGGTATTATTGGAGTAACTCAACTTTATAGGATCATTTTGGTATTTCAACTTTTAACTTTTTTTGTTCCCACTTTAAGTAATATAATATGATGATATATGATGATGATGATGATGATATATAGTATGATCATGTATGATATATAAAACTATGTTTTCATGTTTTCTGATTATTTGTTAATGTAAGGAATTGTCAACTACATTATTTATTTTTGAAAATATAGTTGATTTTGGATGTTTGCTTACATTATTGAAATCTTCACTACCTTTTTTCCTTTTCAACAAATAGCAACTACTTATATTAGCATTGAGTTTATGTTCTGCAACTCCATCTTTTACTGAATTACTTCCTAAATTCAGAGAAGAATGTGTCGATTTGTTCAAACCTAGATTAATCAGCCCTTTTGAGAGATTGGAACCACAATTCACAGATGGCGCATTCAAATACCCAGAGACATCATTAGAAACCTGGTGCAATGACGGAGACACTTCCTTCAAAACTCCCAAGCTGGTCCAACTATGAAGTAGCCCCAACGATGACGTGTCCATATACATCAAATGTCCCACTGTCTAATTACCCGTGAAATTTCTCATTTCTTCTGACCTCAACTTGACATTCCCGAAAGAATTGCCAAAATTCCCAATCAATGGATTCCCAGGTTGACAAAAGCAATTAGGGTCCATTTGACCGGGTTTGAACCCAGAGCTTCGTCGAGACAATCTCCCGAGGTCGACTTGAATGTTCCAGAAGCATCATCAAAACTCCCCATCAGTTGACTCTTGGGTTGATCAAAGCTATTCAGTTCCATCTGACCAAAGATGAAACCCCACTACGACTCGAGACAGTCAGGCATGTAATTAGGATTTTGAAATGCATCATCATTGGTAGGGTTTGGAAAAGTATCATTGAATGATGTATCAAAATGAGATCATCGATCAAGAAATCAACGTTCTTAAAATTTCTAGGGAGGTGGCCAACATTTTCTTGATATGTCACAATCATTTGTTGGGCACATAAAGTACGATCAAGGAGTGGAATTGCAAGGCCGTCAAAGTCCTTGATGAGGTTTGCTTCTTTGGGCAGGGATGGATCGTCCATATCTAGAATTTTCCAACAATTGATTATTAGAGTTTTAGAGAGACAAGGGCTAGAATTTTCCAACAATTGATGATTAGAGTTTTACGGGGAGGGGGGTAGGAATAGAGAGAAAACTAAGATTTACTTGTCTTTTATAGGATAAGATTCCTCTCTATTCCTACCCTATCTCTCTCTAAAACTCTAATCATCAATTGCTGGAAAATTATAGATATGGACGATCCATCACCTGCTAAAGAAGTGAACCTCATCGTGAAGGACTTCGACCATCTTGAAATTCCACCCCTTGACCATACTCTTTACGCCCAACAGATGACTGAGACATATAAAGAGAATATTGATGACTTCCCTTGAACTTTTAAGAACGTCGATTTTTTGACCGATGATCTCATTTTTGATGCACCATTCAATTATACTTTTCCAAACCCTATCAATGAATGCATTCCAAAATCCTAATAACCTGCCAGACTGTCTCGAGTCGGAGCCGGGTTTGGACTTTGGCCAGATGGACCTATATAGCTTTAATCAACCTAGGAGTCAACTGATTGGAAGTTTCGATGATGCTTCTAGAACATTCAAGTCGATCTCGAGAGATTGTCTTGGTGAAGCTCTGGATTGGAACCTGGTCCAAATGGACCCTAATTGCTTTAGTCGACCTGGGAATCAATTGATTGAAATCTTGATGATTCTTCTAGGAATGTCAAGTTGAGATCTGAAGAATTGAGAAACTTTGCGAGTAATTAGGCAGAGAGAGTTTTGATGTATATGAACACATCATAGCTGGGGCTACTTCATAATTTGGAGCAGCTTAGGAGTTTTGAAGGAAGTTCCTCCATCATTGCACCAGATTTCTACTGATGTCTCCGAGAACTTGAATGTGCTATCCGTGAATTGTGGTTCCAGTCTCTCAAAAGGGCTGATTAATCTATCGGATTCGAACAAATCGGCACATTCTTCTCTGAATTTAAGAAATAATTCAGTAAAAGGTGGAATTGCAGAACATAAACTCGATACTGATATAAATAACTCTAGCTATTTGTTGAAAAGGAAAAAGAATGGTGAAGATTCAAATAATACAAGCAAACACCCAAAATCCACTATATTTTCCTAGAGTGACGAGGTTACAAATGATGAGGACGAAAAGAGGAAAGCTAGATTAATTAGAAACAGGGAAAGTGCTCACTTATCAAGGCAAAGAAAAAAGAATTATGTTGAGGAGTTGGAGAATAAAGCTAGAATAATGTAGTCAACAATTAACTATTTGAATGCTAACATATCCTATTTAATGGCGGAAATGTAACCCTTAAGACACAGCTTGGGGGTACTGGTGTACCTCAAGTGCTGCCACCCCTGGGATGTATCCCCCTCCTCCTCCATGGGTGTCATATACACCATGTTATGTGATGATGCAGATAGCATAAGATCTACTAATAGTCCTCATTGTTCCTTAATTACCCAAAGAAAAAGGGAATGCTCTTTAAGTTATCTGTGTTATGTTTCATTCTTTCTGCGCTAAAATGTAGTTGGCAATTATTCCTTAACATTAGAGTAACCGGAAAACATGAAAACAGAGTTTTATATATAATTACATATGTACAAACATAGTAGTGGAAGAAAGCTTACTAATCAAATCCACAGACAAATAGAGATTAGCAAGACGGCTGCTGCATAATTGATTTGTGCCTTTTTGAGTCAAAAAGTGAGGAATTAAGAATCTGACTAGATATAAGAATAGTTTTATTTTCCTAAAATCCCATTATACACAGTTTGAAAAAGAAGCGAACTTTACCAACAACAATCTCCAAATTTGAATCCTTCTTCTGTCATGTCAACTACTATTTTTGAAGAAAGATGACTCTGCTAGCCAACCATAGAAGAAAAGGGAAATTACAATCCTATTTTAATGAACAAAAACAAATCTAAATATGTAATGTTGAACCTTTATTACTAAAATTCATTTAAAAAGAATTACCTAATCTGACTTGGCACGAAATTTAACAAAATAAAGAAGACTTCGTGATTGCAAATTAAAATTATGTCAATTGTATCGAAACGCCCTTTAATTTTGTGGTCTTAAACATGCCACGTGGAAAATTGTAATTAAAATGTTGTCAAAAAAGGAAAGAGGTTATTCTTTTTTAAATAAACTAAAATAGAAAGTAATTTATTCTTTTTCAAATAGTGGGAGTTCAAAGCTTTTGTAGTCCAAAGCTTTTGTAGACAAGTGAGCACTTCCCTTATTCCTAATTAATCTAGCTTTTGGCTTTTCGCCCGCATCATTTGTAACCTTGTCACTCAAGGAAAACATAGTGGATTTTGGGCGTTTGCTTACATTATTGAAATCTTCACTACCCTTTTTCCTTTTCAACAAATAGCAACTACTTATATTAGCATTGAGTTTATGTTCTACAACTTTACCTTTTACCGAATTACTTCCTAAAATCAGAGAAGAATGTGCCGATTTGTTCGAACCTAACAGATTAATCAGCCCTTTTGAGGGTTTGGAATGACAATTCACAGATGGCACGTTCAAGTACCCAGAGACATCATTAGAAACCTGGTGCAATGACAGAGAGCTTTTAAAACTCCCGAGCTTGTCCAACTATAAAGTAGCCCCAACGAAGACGTGTCCATATACATCAAATGTCCCACTACCTGATTACCTGCGAAATTTCTCATTTCTTCTGACCTTAACTTGACATTCCAAGAAGAACCACTAAAATTCCCAATCAATTGATTCCCTGGTTGACAAAAGCAATTAGGGTCTGTTTGGATCGGGTTCGAGCCCGGAGCTTCCCCGAGACAATCTCCCGAGGTAAACTTGAATGTTCCAGAAGCATCATCAAAACTCCCCATCAGTTGACTCCTAGGTTGAACAAAGCTATTTAGGTCCATCTGACTAGAGTCGAAACCCTCTATGACTTGAGACAATCAGGCAGGTAATTAGGATTTTGGAATGCATCATCATTGGTAGGGTTTGGAAAAGTATCATTGAATGATGCATAAAAAATGAGACCATCGATCAAGAAATCGATGTTCTTAAAATTTCTAGGGAGGTCGTCAATGTTTTCTTGATATGTTACGATCATGTGTTGGGCACAAAAAGTACGGTCAAGGAGTGGAATTGCAAGACCGTCAAAATCCTTGATGAGGTTTGCTTCTTCCACCAGTGATAGATCGTCCATATCTAGAATTTTTCGGCTATTGATGATTAGAGTTTTAGAGAGAGGTAGGATAGGAATAGAGAGGAAATTAAGATTTACTTGTCTTTTGTAGTTTTATTTTTCAACATTGTTAAGATTGTTCCGTTAGATTTTGTAGATGTCATATCTTATAATAAAAATTCAGATTCTTGCAAAAATAAATTAGTAAGGTTGTTTCGTTAGTTTGTTATGTTTTATCAATAAGAGCATGTATGAACATAAGAATCCTCTCTTCAATGATAGAAGCTTGAGGGGAAAATGCTACTTTTCATTGAAATAAGGAGTGTAAATATGTAATCCAATAACAATTTGATTCTATTTATTTTCTCTATGTCGCTATATTCCATAATTGGTCATAATCTAGAGTTCAATGACTAGTATATCTTACAAAAATAAATCTTCCTATTTAAGGAGTTATGCCTATTAGAGTGCTTCAAAATCAAGAGCACTAGTCTAACCAACAAACAAGAAGTGCAAAAGGTCCCATATAGTTTTTCATCAGTATTTTGTAACTTTCTTGTGATAGCTCGCAACTTCTAAGGAAAGATCCGAACCAACATCCAAACAACATGTTTAAATTGCATAAAATAAAAAGACAAGAAGCACCTCACTCCTAGACCATATAAACTAGGAATTCAGTAAGTCCTTGACCAAGGTCTCGGGCCAAAAATACTCCAACAAACTCAACAATGATAATCACAAGAGGTACAACTCTAATAAACATCAAATGAAATTATGAAGAATCGAATGCTCAGAAGAGTAATTCATGGAAAGAGTTTCAAAAATATGAAGAGAATTGAGTATCACGATCCAAGATAATAGACAAAGGAACACCCTGAAGCTTCAGCAATTCTTAAATGTACATCCTTGCATAATCATTGGCGGAGTATGAAGTCTTAACTAGTAAAAAATGGCTTGATTTCATCATTCAATCTATCATGACCTAAATTGAATCTGTTGCCTATGGGTAAGAGGAAATCTCATTATAAAGTCCATATTTACATCCTCCCACTTTCAGGTGAGCAGTTTAATGTCTTGGGCTAAACCTCTTGATTTTTTATGCTAAACATTCACGTGTTGACAATTTGGGCATTTTACCACAAACCTTGCTATGTCTTTCTTCATACTATTCCACCAATACACTTTTCTCAATTCTCTATTCATTTTGGTGGATTGCAAGTGAATCGAATATCGAGAATTATTGGTTTTTGAAAATATTATCTTTCTTAACCCTTCAACATCGAAAACACATAGGCGACCTTGGTAATGTAGTACCTCATCACCCCCTTGTGAGAAAACCTCAATGTTCTTTTTGGCAACTTGCTTTTCCAACTCAACTAAAATCGGATCCTTGTCTTGATTTGCCTTCACATCTGTCACAAGGGATGATCTTGAGCCATTATAAACAAGTACTCCACCCTTATCCGAATCAACCAACCGAACACCCAAATAGGCTAATCGATGCACATGATTAGTCAACTCCTTTCTCTCATCCTCAACGTGGGCTATACTATTCATGGACAATCGGCTAAGGGCATCGGCAACCACAATCTTTATTTAGGTGGTACAACATCCTCATGTCATAATTCCTCAACTGTTTAAGCCGTCTTCTTTTCTGAATGTTCAAATCCTTTTGGTTAAATATGTATTGTAGGCTCTTATGATTAGTGTGCAATTCAACATGCACTCCATATAGATAGTGTCTCCAAATCTGTAAGTCAAGCAAGACGGCCACTAACTCAAGGTAATGGGTTAGGTAGTTCCTCTCAATTTACAAAGATCGAAATACGATTGTTTGAAGTTAATCCTTATATAAACTCATGCGAAAACTTTGCCGATAGTAATGCTATGAACTTGGCTTGATGTTTGAGGTATCTTATGACCATGAAACACGTCCAATATAGTTACTAAACTTAAAAAAGAACCATAACATATATGTACAACTTAAAGATCAGCGGATTCGGCCTTATACCACATGCAAAAAAATGGTTTGGATCTTTGCTTAGAAGTTACGAGGTGTTATAAGAAAGTTAGAAAATTTTGATGAACAAACTATATGGGACCATTATGATCCTACACTTCATGCTTGTGTGTTAGACTACTACTCTTGATTTAAAAGCACCCAAATAGGCATAACTCCTTAAATAGAAAGATTTAATTTATAAGATATACTAGTCATTGAACCATAGATTATTACCAATTATAAAATATGGAAGCATAGAGAAAATTAATAGAATCAAATAGTTATTGGATCACATATTTACACTCCTTACTTCAATGAAAAATAAAATTCTTTCCTCAAGATGCTTTCATTGAAGAGAGGATTCTTATGTTCACACATGCTCTTATTGATAAAACATAACCAACTAACAAAACAACCTTACAATTTATTTTTTAAAATTTTCAAAATTCTGAATTTGTATTTCCAAGATATGACATCTACAAAATCTAATGGATCAATCTTAACAATGTGAAGAATAAAACTATAAAAGACAAGTTAACATTGGTTTCCTCTCTATTCCTACCCTATCTCTTTCTAAATCTCTTATCAATTGCCAAAAAGTTCTAGATATGGACGATCCATCACCGGCGGAAGAAGTGAACCTCATCAAGGACTTCGATAGTCTTGCAATTCCATCCCCTTGACCATACTTTTTATGCTAAACACATAATTGCAACATATCAAGAAAACATTGAAGACTTCCCTACAAATTTTAAGAACATCGATTTTCTTGACTGATGATTTCATTTTTGATGCATCATTCGACAATACTTTTCCAAACCCTACCAATAATGATGCATTCCAAAATCCTACTTACCTGACTGACTGTCTCGAGTCAGAGCCGAGTTTGAGCTTTGGTCAGATGGACCCAAATAGCTTTCATCAACCTAGGAGTCAACTGATGGGGAATTTTGATTATGCTTCTGGAACATTGAAGTCGACCTCAGGAGATTGTCTTGGGGAATCTCCGGGTCTCAACCCGGTCCAAATGGGCCCTAATTGCTTTGATCAACCTGGGAATCAATTGATTAGGAATTCTGGCAATTCTTCTAGGAATGTCAAGTTGAGGTCAGAAGAAATGAGCAATTTTGTGGGTTCTCAGGCAGTGGGAGATTTGATGTATATGGACATGTCATCGCTGGGGCTACTTCATAGTTAGAGCAGCTCAAGAGTTTTGAAGGAAGTGACTCTGTCATTGCACCAGGTTTGTGTTGATGTCTCCACGTACTTGAACGTGCCATCTGTGAATCGTGGTTCCAATCTCTCAAAAGGGCTGATTAATATGCCAGATTCGAACATATCGATACATTTTTCTTGGAATTTAGGAAGTGATTTATGTAAAAGATGGAGTTGTAGAACATAAACTTAATGCTAATATAAGTAACTGTAGCTATTTGTTGAAAAGGGCAGTGAGGATTTGAATAATGTAAGAAAACACCTAAAATCCACTATATTTTCCTTGAGTGACAAGGTTACAAATGATGAGGACGAAAAGAGGAAAGCTGGATTAATTAGGAATTGGGAAAGTGCTCACTAATCAAGGCAAAGAAAAAAGCATCATGTTGAGGAGGTAGAGGATAAAGCTAGAATAATTCATTTAACAATTAACTATTTGAATGCTAACATATCCTATTTAATGGCGGAAAATGTAACGCTAAAGACACAGCTTGGGGGTACCTCAAGTGCTGCCACCCCCGGGATGTATCCTCCTCCTCCTCCATGGGTGTCATATACACCACCTTGTGTGATGATGCAGATAGCATACAAACAACAACAACATACCCCAGTGCCTCAAAAGGCTCCCGCTCATTGCAGGGTGAGGGGGGTCGGATGTACGCAGCC
>JAABOM020059582.1:0-12673 GCA_011800125.2 Solanum clarkiae
GCCGGTGATAGGGTTTTGTTTGGGTGGAAGGAACTGCTATAGTCGGCGTCATGATAAACCGAATTACATATGATATTATTTAATTTAATTAATTATTTTAAAAAATCTAGACACTTTCTTTGGTTATTTTTAAAAAAGAAATATATTGAATTCTTTAAGAAATTTGAAACTAATGGACAAACGTCGATTAAAAAATAAAAATACAGAACAAATATAAAAAAATTATAAAATTAGTAATTGTGTTTAAATACTACATAAAAATAAAGTTGAAAAATTAAAATAGAACAAAGACACGATAAAATGTCAAAATAAAAAATAAAATCAAGTTAGAGGGGTGGTGTAAATATTTTTAATTGGCTTTTACGTCATGTCATGGCATGTGAGTTATACTCTCTCCATTTTGTTATTCCTTGATTAGAAGTGTCAAAATGAAATATTAGAATTGGAGTTGAAGGATTAAAATGAAACAACATTGAGTTGAAATGTCAAAATGAAAATTGAGACCAAATTTAAGAGCCTACACATGTGTATGATATAAATAGCTATTTGAGGTAAGTAATCATCCACATACAAGAAAATTCATAAACTTTGGCATTTACATAAGTAAAAAACAAAAAACCTAAAAATTAATAATACTGAGAAGAAAAAACAAAATCAATAAACATTACCTAAAATTCAGAATCCATCCCATGTAAAAAAGTTATTGCGGTGGAAGGTGTTCCACATATCAAATGGACAAACGAGGAGGTGGATAGAATGAACAGAATCGATAACCTACAATTTGCGATCATAGGCAAGTTAACCTATGACTGGACGTATCTAGAGGAATTGAGAAAGATTTGTCACGCTGGAGCGTATATTTTAGGCGTGATCGATGTTTAAAAATTATTGTTGATCTCAAGTGAACTCTTGGCCTGACTAATTCACTCGGCGAAAGACTTAATGCAAAATAGAAGCTAATTAAGTCAACATGAAAGGATATTTAAGATGTTCAACTCAATGAATATATTATATCTTTTCAAAAACAGACTCCGAAAAGGAACATTAGGCTCCACTCTATCACTTTCTTGCTCATTCTATGAAGCCTCTATTTACTCATAAGAAAATGCCGAGATAAGCTCACGGCTACCTCAAAGAACAACTAAATAGAACAGAAAACTTGAAATAGAAAGGATTTCGTCGAAGGCAACGAGGTCTTACCAAAGCTAGGGTGAATGGTTCTTTAACGGAGCGCCTATTGAGGATCTCTAGCATTTGTATTTGCATTATAAAATAATACAGCATCGAAAGATATGAGTATATAAGATGTGCGGTATGTAAAATAGCTGAAAAAAACAAACTCAGGATATGCTCAATAACATAAATACTCAACTCAAAGGTAAATCATGCAAATTTAAGAATTAAACATTGATTTGTAAAGTACTCATCACTACAAGAAATGTGATATTCAACTACAAAATTATTAAGTACGAAATAAAATTCGACATCAATTATTCATTTTCTGTGACAAAAATTACATTTCGTATTTAAATACATGAGCAAAATACTTTTACTGACAAAATATATAATTTCGTAGCAAAGTTTTGTCCATTAAAATTTCTCACATAAAAATAATCATTAATGATGAATTTTAAATTATCAATGACACGTTATTTTGTCTCTAATAATGCATACAATTTATGACAAACTATTATTTATCTTAAATTAGAAATAATTTCAGGCAGGAAGAAACTTTGTCACTAAAAATAAGATACTGCAATAGCGCCAAATTACAGGTCGTATTTAAATGTTGTAAGTTTTAGCCACAAAAATTTATATTTAGTTGTGACATATTTGTCACTAATGATGTTCTTAGATAGTGACATATTTGTCATTAATGATGTTCTCAGTTAGTGACAAAATTTTTTTCGTCCCTAATTTAGTAGAATTTTGGATACAAAAAAGTTGATCACAAAACATATATATATTGATACATTAGTGATAAATTATTTTTTGTCTTTAAATTAGTTAAATTTTGTATACAAAAAAATATTGTCACAAAAAATATATTGATACATTAGTGACAAATAGTTTTTTGTCCTTAAATTAGTTAAATTTTGCATACGAAAAAATTTTGTCACAAAAAATATATTGATACATTCGTGACAAAATAGTTTTGGTCCTTAAATTAGTTAAATTTTGTATACGAAAAATTTTTGTCACAAAAAATGTATTGATACATTAGTGACAAATTATTTTTATACCAAAAGAAAATTTTCATAAAGAGTACATTGTTACATTATTGAAAAATCACTTTTTTATGCTAGAAGTAGTTAGTTTTTTGGATATGAAAAACTTTATCAAAAGAAATATATTAAATATAAGCAACAAACTAGAATTTGTCGTTAATCATTGTAAATTTTAGCCGCAAATTTTTATATTCAATTGTGATCTTAATTTTTGTCACTAATAATTCAAACAATTAATGACAAATTTATTATTGTATCTATTAAACCTACAATTCAGGTACAATAGAATTTTGTCACAGAATAATATTATTTTTCATAAAACAAAAACATATGCTCAGATGGCCACTACGGTCTTAATTTTAAAGTTGAATATTACAATTATTAACTATGAAAAACGATTCATAGTTACAAATTATTAGATGATTCAATTTAGACATATTTTTAACCAACACACAAAAATTTTTAGGAAAAGATTATATATTATGCACCACATAATTAATTTTTCAACAACATTAGACCATACTGTAGAAAATCGATAGAGACTACATGACATAATAAAAAAAATAGAATACTTAAACATCATTAAAATAGTTTGACTTAAAAAAAATAAATTAAAATCTTCTAAAACTATCAATAGTCCTGACAAGTTTTCAAATATTTTATTATCACATGTCCATCAAACTGTTATAACTAATAAAAGTCATATGTATATTTCTAAGTTGTATTACAAAAATAAGATGAAAACAAAAAATTTTATAATGCATTAAAAAGTTATTATTTTGCGATGAACAGTAATACATACAATTTATTATCACAATAGATCGTAGAACTCCCACAATTAGCATAACCATAATTAATTTGTGGCTTTTATTTAGCAACTGCTACAATTAATATGTAAATCTCACAATCAAATTAAAAAAGCATATTGACTATAAAAATATCAACATATTTTAACAATATAAATATATCATCACAAACCAGTATCATTAATCTTACAAACTAAGAGGGTATTTGGATTGACTTATTTTAAGTGTTTTTATGTCAAAACAGCTTTTAAGCATTTTTTGAGCATTTGGATAAATCCAAAAAGTTCTTATAAGCTCTTCTTTTAAAACTAAAATGACCAAAATAAGTCAAAAGCTATAAGCTAGGATTCCTAATTATAGCTTTTGGCTTATAAGTTAAAAGCAATAAGTTCATCCAAACAGGCTCTAAATTCAAATATAATACTCACTCTAACCATTCTATCTTTTTTAACCACAATCACATTGTCATAATATCTAATCCACAAGAAACTTTAATAACTTCAAAAGATGACAACCACAACTGATCTTTGTACCCATAGATGATATATATGAGTTCACTAGCTACATTATTTGTGTTATGATTCAATTTAGGATTGTGACAAAATGATAGGATTCCAAAAGCAAGCCTTAATGAAAGTTTATAAAATATCGGGTAGAGTTTTTTTTTTTTTTTGCTCATGGGCCTATCAAAAAATTTCCTATTTCAAAAATCAATAACATCCAACCAACATCGCCGAAACAAGTCATAGTATTCATCAACAATCTAATCAAAATATTATAATACTAAATTCATCTCAAAAGATGAAAAGAAGTCTAATAATATCACAAATCACTAATAATTAAAAAATACTCATGACACAAGTGAAATAACTAACAGGGCCGCTCTAGGTTTAAAAGAATCAGACAATTGTAAATAAATGACCTCTTGTTCACTCAAAGAAATGTCTGCTCACAAGAAATTTGTCATCTCATGCACTCTAGTTATGAAAGCCTCATCGATGTCACCTGTGATCTCTGTAAAAAAAAGATAGTGAAAAGTGAGTCACTTGCTCAATAAATAATAACATTTAAGCATAAACATTTTTAATGAAAAAAATTCAAAAATATGTTAGTATAATAATATAAAAAATTTATTAAATAAATATCTTTTTCAAAAATGATGACGATAATCCATAATAAACATTTTCATATCAAATCAAATGTTTGAGAGGCTTCTAGAAACAAATCATGCAATTAGTATCATTGTGCACTCTGAATCATTAATGTTGTCTTATTTATATTTATAACTTTTTGGATGTTGTATTCAAATTGCCCAAAAATGTTCTAAAGAATGTTAACACAAAGTATCAAGATTATCTTTGGGGAGAAATTGATGAACATAAGAAGATATCTTTAGTGGCCTGAAAAAGGATATGTACATCCAAGAAATATGGAGGGCTTAGTATTAAAGGGTGTAGTTGAATAAGGCATCTGTTGAAAAGTTATTGTGGCAATTGTCTTGAAAACATGACATATTATGGATCAAATGGGTGCATTAACTCTATATAAAGTAGTGGAGCATTTGAAAACATAATTGGTATTGAAGGAAGCTTTATGGACTCAGGATGAAAATATGATGTTGCTACCAAAATGGTAGGTACATGGCCATACAACTGATACGCATCAATTGCACAGAGCTACAGTACTAAGACCGCAAAGAAGAACTACAGAATCTGACTTCTTTGGTGAAAAGTAATATAGCCTAAACATACACTTATATTCTATGGCTAATTAAAATAGGCTACTCACTAAGGACAGACTAATAAGGCTGAATATTCTAATAAACAATCTTATATATGGTACATGTACTTGGGATCAACCAAAGGCCTCAACTCATTTGTTTGTTGAGTGTTCTCCAACAGTTGAGGTTAGAAATGGGCTATTAGAAGTGCGCTTACATCTCTGCTCAAAGTGCATATTTACAAGTCAAACTCATTTTGAAAAGTTGGCTCTTTGCTGCTTAAGTGAAAGGAGTCCATGGGTAATAATATCATATATGTTACAAAATAAGATGGTTATACTGCATCGCAAGCTTAAGTCCCAAAAAAACTACATAAATTTCACAAGTGCCCTCCGGTAAAGACATTACAACAGGATAGTGTACTGCTTAATTAGAAGAATAACTAAATATTATTACCAAAAGTATATAAAAATGGAAGGGTGTAAATATGGAGAGGGGATTTCTATACTTGAACAAATAAACAAGATGGTGAGAATAGAATCTATCCCCGGACAGGTAGAATATTTGGGAATGATACTTGGATGTGGAAGTAAGGTCATGTAACTACTGAATATGGGTTACCTAATATGCCTGATTATGCTCCCATGAGTATACAAATATCATTTAGGCTCAAGTCTCCGAGATCTCACTTTAGATTTTTAATGTATGAGAAGATCATTTTGATTTCCTCCTTTTAGTGACTAGAAACTGGACTAGCAAAACTAATGGTTGTAGGATGAAATATATATGGCATAATTCGAATAAACTCAAAGCAAAATTCAAGAAGTTAAATAATGATGAATTCAAATATTGGTTAGAAGGTAACAACTTATAGAACTAAGTTGGAGATGATCCAGACTAAGATGAAAACAAACCATTCTGATAATCTTATCATAAAGGAGAAAGAGATGTAGACTAATCTAGAAAAATGGTCTATAATAGAAGAGAGTGTGATGAAGCAAAAAGCTAGGGTGAATTGAATCTTGCTGGGTGATGCCAATACAAGATATTTCTCTACAGTTATGAAAGAGAAACAACAAAGAAAACAAATACTAAATCTCACCTCTCTTGATGGAAATAAGTTGAAAGAGCCTGAGGATATTAAGCTTGGAATTGTGTAATTTTATAAGGGTCTGAGAGGTACTGTTACTGAATGTCTTTCAGTAGTAAATGACATGATTATACAACTTAGCCCTGTCGTCTCTGATGAACAATACCTTAATCTACAGAAAGATATTACAATTGAAAAAATCTTAGAAAACTTAAATCATACTAGTTCAGAGAAATCTCCTGGGGTAGATAGATATAATGCAACTTTTTATATAGTAGCATTAGTAATGAGCAAAGCACACCTGACCTCTACTGTTAAGGAATTCTTCCATACTGATAAAATGTTCAAACCAATTAATGGTACTGCTGTAAATTTTCTCCCTAAGACTGCAATTTCAACTATAGTAAAATAATTTAGACCAATTGCTTCTTGCATAGTCCTTTATAAAGTAATATCTAAAGTGCTAGGGTAGTAGATACAGAAGATTATAGCTAGCATAATATGTGAAGCTTAGACTAGATTCATTCCTAAAAGAAAGATTTCTGATAATATTACAATAGTATATGAGCTGGTTCAAGCATATACCAAAAAACATGTTTCTCTCTGGTGCATGCTAAAAATCGATATCCAAAAGGCTTATGATAGTGTAGAATGAATATATTTGAGGTAGACATGCTAGAATATTTGAAATTTCATAAGAAAGTTATTGTCTGGATTAGAGAATGTATTCAAACAATGGGTTATTCTATTGACAATAATGGAGAATATACACCGCCCTTTACTGTTGCAAGAGGGTTGAGACAAGGAGTCGCGATATCCCCTTATCTCTTCACGATTGCAATAGAATATCTTAGTAGAGGACTAAATGAATTACAATATGACAAGGGATATAGATATCATCCCAAATGCGCTAAAATGAAGCTGATTCACCTTTATTATGCAGATGGCTTGCTATTGTTTCCAAGAGGGGATACCATTGTGGTCAAGACTTTACATGATGTTTATTAAACAATTCTCTGCAGCCTCTAGATTGAAATCTAACTTAAATAAAAGTTGTGTCTATTTTGGTGGTATTTCACGACTAGAACAAGGTTAGATCCTTCAGCATCTAGGATGTATAGGTGGGGAGTTGCCTTTTAAATATTTAGAAATTTCCTTATCAACCAAAAAACTCACTTTTCTACAATGGCAACCGCTTACAAATAGGAGCATCAGACAAATTACTTCATAGATAGCAAAGAAGCTTTCATATACTGGTAGAATTCAATTGGTTCAAATAGTGATCTTCAAAATTCAATCATATTAGTCTCAGATTTTTATATTGCTTGGTAAAGTAATCTAACTAAACAAGCGTATTGTAGAACCTATATATGGACAAGTACCAATACGATTAACAAAAAATCTCTAATTTCTTGCAATATAGTATGTTCACCCAAAGTTACAGGATAATTTAATTTTATTAATCATCTTTTCTGGAACAAAACAATTATTGCTAAACTCTACTAGAACCTTTCTCATAAGTAGGATAAGTTGTGAATAAGATGGGTTCATGCCTACTATATCAAAACTCAAAATAACTCCACAATAATGATACCTCAGCAAGCTTGTTAGATGTTATGGAATATAATGGAGGCTAGGAAGCTATGGCCAATGAATAATGGATTTAATATTCCCACCAAGAATATTCTAAGACAGAAATATTTAGAGTTGATGACAGATAGAATTCGAGTTCCTTGGAAGCCTACTATGTTTAATAATGCTACAAGGCCTAAAGCTATGTTCATAATGTGAATCCAATTGCATGCTAGATTGCTAACAAAATATAGACTCTAAAAATGAGAAGTACAAGTCAACCCCATATGTTTTATGCTAGGAGGAAGAAGAGACTAGGGAGCATTTGTTTGTGCTATGTGAGTTTGCAATGCAAGTCTGGACTATGGTGCTACAGTGAATGCAAGTTGATACCTCATCATGCTAACCGGAAGAAACACCTACAGTGGATGAACAAGAACTAAAAAACAAAATCAGATCAGGCACAAATATTCAAAATGATTTATACAGGTGATTAATAAAAACTTAATTACCTAAAAAAATTGTATGTAAGAATGCTGAAAAAGATACTTTCCCAAAATGAATCAGTAAAATCAAAATATACTTTTTGTAAGCTTCAGCTGCCATTACATTTGGAGAAGACATAGGTAACGTCACAATCTAGAAGCGTAATAGCTAGAATTAGCACAAAATAATAGATATAGTCAACATATAGTTAAAAAATAGGGAATAACTAAACTTAGTGGGTTTATGAATTGACATACTTTCAATGGCCTTTAGTTTTAAATATTTTTTAAATTTTAAAAGTGTTTGGGTGACATAAAAAGTGTTTAAAAGCACATTTTTAAAGTTAAAGAAGTGCAAAAAAATCAAAAGTCAAAAATCAAAAATTGGGGGTCCCAACTTATAGTTTATGGCTGTTAACTTATGAGTCACTTGATAAAATTCAATCCAAATGCCTCTTAAATGAATTATATAATTTTTACGAAAATAATTTTCGTGGTAGTAATAAGAACGCTACGTTTTGCAATGTTCAAATAAGATATATATGATTTAGAAGAACTTTTAACAAGTAATTGACCTTACTCTTATGAGGTTACATCACAAGCCAATGTCATCATCATCACCTAGGCCATCAACTTCATCATCATTAGTACTATTATTACCTTCATTCTCTTCATGATCACTAATGTACTCTATCATAATGTCATCCTCTTGATCATAATCATCTTCTCTATAGTCAATTTCAACTTCATATTCTGTTTGAGCCTCCATTTCAATTATATTTTCATCTAAAGTAATCTAATCTACATCATTTCTTTATAGTGACTCAGTATATAAACAAAATCATTGGCCATTGAATTGCTTTCAAGTGAAGTGTCTTGATAGACTTCATCATTTTTAATATGCAACTAATCACTTTCTACCATTGAGTTTTCCTTCTCTGGCATATCATATAAGTCTTTATCTTGAAATTTGAGCACAATTCGTCAAGTTTTTCCAAGTTTTGGGTCATCAATATAAAATACTTGTTTTGCTTGAGTAGCAAGTACAAAAGGATCGTGTTCATATCAAAATATTTTAACACAAATGCTCGTAAAATTATTATCTTTTTATATTTTTATTTTTTATGCAAAGGTCAAACCACTTGCATTGAAATAGGAGAACTCAATCTTCCTCAACATACTCTAACTCAAGGATGTTTACTATAATACCATAAAAGTCAATCAATTCATTTTCATGATAGCCTCCAACAACTATACTGCAATTTTGACTTTTACGTAATTCATCGCTTCGTTGAACATGATACTTGATGACATTTACAATACAACCTATATGTGTTCTTCCACGTACATCATGTCCAATTGCCAAAGGAAATAATTTCTGGATAGACATTGACTTTTTTCTTATTATAAATTGCATAATCTACAACAAAAAAAATTATCGCATTCAACTAGTATGAAACAGCCCTCATGTGCTTTAGAATGCCCCATAATAATATTTTTCAAATATATCAAAAGTCGTGCATGATTTTCGAAATCAGACTTCATATTCTTGTTCAAGGGGAAAAATTGAGTGGGAAATGGGTAAGCCTCAAATTTTATAAGATCCTTTGTGAAAAATAATCTTCGCAACGGCATAATTTCCAGTGGCCTTGCGCACCCAAGCCACGATGCGCCTAGGGCGTGCTACTGTGTAAATGTTGCTACGCGTTTGGTCTACATCGCGCTAGGGTCGCGGATCAACGTATTTTATGCCTTGTTTTTCTAACTTAGATCAAGGGCATTTGTGGAATAACCCAATGCCTATTTAAACGTGAAATCCTCCATACTTAGTTATTTCTCAACTCTAGAACTCACAAAACCCTCTCTAAACCTCTACTAAAAATATTATCAAATCCCTCATTCAAAGTCAAGGATTTCAAGCACAAATTTTGGAACTTAAGGACCCATCACAAGCTTCAAGTCTTCCCCAATTGTATTCCAAGAAATTCAATGTTTAAGGTATATGGGTCTTCATCTATGGTTCCTTTCACCCATGGAGCCCAACCTTCTGATGTTATGAAAATTGTATGATTTCAAATTGTATTATTTATGGGTATCTATTATTATGAATTATAAATGTAAATTATGTTGGTTTTTATTGAGTATTGATTGATTATGTATGAATGTCTATTTTAATCTCATATCATGAGTTGATTTATATCTATTGAAGTTATGCATGATGTGAGTTATGAAAACTATGAATTATTGTGAATTTTGAGATGAATTTCAAGATATCCAAAATGGGGGTTTTACTAAATATTGGTGGATTGATTTGAATGACTTTGAAATGAATTGATTTTACTCCTTGTTTAAACATTTAATTGCATGATTTTGAACAAGTGTCATGAACCCACCATATGTTTGATTAAATTACATGACAAGAATTCTTAAGTTGTTGATGAACTATTACATGATTTACAAGTCAAGTAATTTCTTGATAATTAAGGGCTTCCAAGCATGTATTAAATTCATGAAAAATATTTATGATCTTATAAGTGACAAGCTGAGACCTATTTCAAGATTCTATCCTCTTGTGAGCCATTCATATCAAGTTGAGGGGTCAAGCATGATTACTATTTTCCCCTCACATTCAACTTAAGCTCACTAGTGGAGACCAAACATGTGAATGAGCTACTCATGTTATGATTCATGTCTCTTACAAGTTATGCATGTTACGATTAAACTTATAATTATTTCAAGTATTTTGTGGGATTAGACTTAGCATCTGTTGAGGCTTAAGGTGGGGACTCAACTCAAGGGTTCTTTATGTAAAGTCTTTAGTCTCTAAACCATGTGCCACCACATGATTATATTATTTCCCTAAATGGGCTTTACTAGTGGATCCATCTAGTTCATGTTATCATGTTTGGTTTACCTTGGCAAGTAGACCATACCTTATCAAGGGGGTGTCATACCTTGTACACCTTGCCGAGGGGGTATCATGCCTCGAATTCCAAGTAGTAGCTCGCTTGGTCTATGTCAGTCAAGGTTTCCTCCCACGTATCTATGTTATACATGCAAGTTGAATGTTTTACATACATGATTATTTACAAGTATTGATCATACATGCCATATTGAAATTATATATCCATTGATTATGATTATGCGTTTTGAATATTATGGCTTAGTCTTTGTTGCATTGCACCGTATACTTAGTACATTCTAAATACTCACGCATATTCTATGCCTACATGATATTACCATATAGGGACCAGAGCTCCTATCGATCATCCTCGTTCACATGACTAGTTCAGTTCTTGAAGAAAGCTTTTGGTGAGTCCTCAACTCCGAGGACAATATCTATTTTATTCATGCTATATTGAGACTTGTTCCTTATGTTAGATACTTATTATCATGAGGGTAAGCTCGAGAAGTGTCTTGACCCTCGCTCCGTTCCTAAGTAGAGGTGTTGTTGGATACTATGTTTGTATATACTTATGAGTTCGACTCTTCTTATCTTATTTATGATTATGAAAGACTTCCCTTAGTCCCTCTTCCATTTTTATGATAGACTCTTGTTATTGTCTTATTTCGTTTCGGCAACCAAGGATGTGTACATGATATTCTATGAGTCTTGATTGGGTGTCTTTGGACTTCCCATTCGCCATGTCATGTCTAGGCCCTAGGCTTGGGTCATGATATATTAAAGAAAAAATGATAATTAAAATATAATAACATGATTGTTTATCTTAAGACCGCTTACTTTATTTTTGAATCCTAAAGGAAATTCTTCTCTGTGTTTATCATGTATATTCACAATAGCTTGTTTTGACAACTCTTCTTTATGCTCTCTGCATGAAAAAGAAATTATTTAAAAATAATTTACAATAATAAAATATCAACCTAGATATATTATAAGAAATTACTTACTAAAGAAAAGGCTCTGCTTCTTTGCAATTATTAAACATATACGACCGATCCATATCAAAATCTCTCTTTGGTATGACATCATATATTCTATCTCTATATGTCTACAACTCTTTGAAAATATGTCTAGAATATGTTCATCTTTGCAACTAGATTCATCATCATTTCGATGTTCACGATTAAATCTAGTCTCAATATCAGTAAGATACATAGAGTAAAATGTCAAACATTCTTCTATAATAGAACCTTCTGGGTATGCCTTGTTTTGAACATAACGCTTAAGCTTGCACAAGAACCTCTCAATTTTGTACATCTAATGATATTGTATTGGTCCCCCATATATAGCCTCTCAAGGTAAATGCAAAATCAAATGTACCATAACATAAAAAAAAGCTGGTGAAAATATCATCTCTAGCTTACATAATAAAATAATTATATTCCTTAAATATGTTTTAAGTCATCTCTTCTCAATGTCTTACAACATAATGGTTAGAAGAAATGACCTAACTCAATTAATGCTAAAGAGACATCTTTATTTACAAATTCACGAAGAGCAATAGGCAGCACTCGTTGTAACAAAACATGATAGCCTTGACTTTTAAGTCTTATTATCTTACCATCATCCTCACTTACATACCTTGAGATATTTGAAGCATAACCATCAGGAAATTTAACAGATTTGAAAATTTTCAAATTTTTCAAAATGTGTCTGGTCATGCTCCCATGAGTATACAAATGTCATTTGGACTCAAGCCTAGATCTCCCTTCAGGTTTTCAATGGATGGAAACTGTCACGACCCAATCCAGGGCCGCGACTGGTGCCGATTAGGCACCCTGACAAACACTAACTGATTTCCCAACAATCA